>JABMDN010021521.1:0-10991 GCA_017165825.1 Hepsetus odoe
AACGACTCTTTACAAAATGAACAAATAAAACAGAATATTAACATGAACGAAGGGCCGAAATCTGAATGTTTTAAATTCAGTCCGTCTCTTACGGTCTTGATTTCTACTGTCTACTGTGTTTTAGCTGGTTTACAGTACCGTCTACAGAAGTGTGTGAAGCTCTGATTCTGAAGTTTAGTTTCTTAGTGGAAGTAGATTGTGTTTGATGTTGGACTGAATCTGATCCTCTTTTTATTTCTCTGTAATTCATCATATCGACTCTCTTTTGTCCTTTCAGCAGCAGATTGGACACACGTCTCTGAAACAGTCCAGACTTAAAGGACACGGTGGCAGATGATGAAGAGATGAAGATCTGAAGAAAACAGTCCAGTTGAGCTGAGAGGTTTTTGGTGAGTTCATCTTCACCTTGTTTTCTGTTTTCTTTATTAAAGGAAATAAAGTTTGGACACGGGCTGCTGATGTTCTGTATTTTTTCTCGTATTGATCATAAATCAGAGACTTTCCAAACCCTCTGAGTTTTTAATGTGTAGAAGGAAGGAGGTTAGTTTGTAGCTGCGTTTGTTTGTGTTCCTTTATTTTCCTCTGAAGTAGAAAATGAATGTTGTTGGAGAAGATGTTACTTTAACAGATGAACTTGTGAAAATCAGGCAGGACCGATACAGAAGGACAGCTAGACGATCAGATTTACATTCACATCTTACATCTCCAGCGTTCAGCAGACGCTCCGGTCCAGAGAGACTTCAGAGGGACAGTCTCCTCGGAGCAGCTCGGGGTCAAGGGTCGTGTTCAGGAACCCAGTGGTGGAAGAAAATCTGCGATCAGTTTTAAATCTGGAAAACTCCCTGAAAGATCTGGACCTCAGTAACACTGACCTGCAGGATTCAGGAGTGGAGCTGCTCTCTGCTGGACTGAAGAGTTCACACTGTAAACTGGAGACTCTCAGGTGAGGATTCTGTCTCTTCATCACTGAAGATCAATATAAAGTTCACACTGTAAACTGGAGACTCTCAGGTGAGGATTCTGTCTCTTTTTTCATTTCATTGTGATAATGATGAAGATGGGTTCCTTCTTGAGTCTTCTTCCTGAATATTTATTCTTGAAGAATTAATTGTTAATTCAAAAGAAATTAAATAAATCTGCTGAACACAAACTTCCTTCTGATCTCCGATTTCTTACTGAATAAATATTCAGTGTACAAAGTGTTTTATTAGAGAGAGAGAGAGAGAGAGAGAGAGAGACACACAGAGAGAGAGAGAGAGAGAGACAGACAGAGAGAGAGACAGAGACACACAGAGAGAGAGAGAGACAGGAATAAAGGAATCGCTACACTAAAATGTTTTTATTTTTATTTGTAACAACATGCAGATCAGAGATTTGACACGAAACAGTTTTTCTTTAGTTTATTTTCACTTTATTCCACATCTGAATATTCATGGATGAATAATCACACATCAGCATGAAAATCAATAAAAAATGTTTTTTTTTATACAAATTTCTTAATAAAGTCTGATTACATAAAAAAGGACAATCATGGAAATAAAATAAAGAAATAAAAAATAAATATATAAATCAGACGGTCAAAACCAGGATCTTCAGTTTTTATCTGGAGCTCATTTCTTAATCAGTCACTCATTTTCTGCCGCTTGTCCTCAGCAGGGTCGCGGGGGAGTGTTGGAGGAGAAGGACGGGGGACACACCCTGGACAGGTCCCCAGCCCATCACAGGGAGGAGCGTGACGGGGACGGTACCTTGCTCAAGGGTACCTCAGGACAACCTATCAGGAAGGGGTTCGAACCCCCGAGCCTCCGATCATGTGGCCAACGGCCGAACCACTAGAGCACTGCTGGCCATGGGAGCGTTGTTTGAGAAACACCCTTCTGAATGGATTACGGGTCGAAGTGAGACAGGAAGTAGAACGGTCTTGTATCGGATGGAAAACAGAGCGTGTGGCCACTATTGTTAAATACGCAGAGCATGCTGGAGAGCTGTTGGGAAAAAGAACCAAGGAGAAAACCCGAAAGCAACATCAACAGCTACATGCTGCTTCCTTCACCGTGCTGAAGTTAACGACTGAGGGCCGAGACGGTGGCCGGTATAGAGACCGTGGATGTGGTAGAGGTGGATACAGGGGTGATTACAGTGGATGTGTTATCTGTGGTGGCCTGGATCACTGGGCAAAAGAATCCAAACAAGTCAAACCGAGGACAAGGTCAAATTCACCGTGGACCAGGGAATAACTATGGTGGAGGACGCAGTGGAGACAGTTCACACCAGACAAGTGGAGATTGACGGGAGGAGGCGGGGGAAGGAGTGGAGATCAGGTCGTATGATTCTAATTCTTATTCATATTCTCAAATTTGTTCACCCACACACACATCAATACCCACAAACACACAGGCTACACACACAACAGCACACACTTTGGATCAAGGTACTGGGTTTAAGAAAATGCCAAAATTAACATTGACAAATGAGGGGCAAAAAGTAAAGTTTTGGTTGATTCTGGGGCCGCATATTCTGTGTTGAAAAAATCTGTCCTGTCTCCTTCACCTGCCTTATGTGGACGCACCGTTACGTCCACGGGAGCGGGGGAATGTCTGTAATTGGGCCGTTCTCTCTACCTCTCAACTGTGAAACTGGTCAGCAGGCTTTGAAACATGAGTTTTTGATTTCATCCACCTGCCGATAAATTTATTGGGACGCAATTTGATGTGCCTTCTGGGTTTGCGGTGGGCATTTCAGCAGATGCAATTTTTCTGTTTCTGATTCATTTCCTCATGTCCTACTTGCAAAAAGTGTGTCGGAAAATTGGAGGGACGCGGGTTCATTCATTATGACATGCATGCAGGAAGATGACTGGGTTCTTATCTGATGGTGTTGAGTTCAGTAACAAAGCTGAGGCTTTCACCAGCCCTTGGGAGAACATTGTCTCTTGTGAGTGTGTTACGGACATTTTTGAATCATCATACACGATATTGACCAAGATTTGTTCAATCTTCCAGATCATTTGTGGTCAGAAGATGAGAATGATGTTGACTTGATAAAGAATTGTCCTGCGGTTGTTATAACTCCTAAGTCCACAAACAGGCCATGTCGACAACAAAACCCACTAAAGCAGGAGGCAGTTGATGGTGTAAGACCGGTGTTTATGGCCTTGAGGGAAGCAGAGGTGATCATCCCGTGTCCAAATTCTCCCGTTTGTACACCATGGTTTCCCGTGAAAAAGATCAGGGACAAGGGCCACAGAATGGAGATTTGTGAAAGATCTGCAAGTGGTTAATGCTGCAGTACAGGCCAGAGCACCCACGGTCCCAAATCCGTACACCATTCTTCACAAATTCCAGCTAGTGCTACGTGGTTTTCTGTGATTGATGTTGCCGATGCATTTTCAGTGTGCCCACACACCCTGATAGTCAGTTTTGGTTTGCGTTTAACTTTGATGGGCCGTACACATTTCCGCGCCTTTGCCAGGGGTACTGTGAAAGCCCCACGATTTACAATAGTGCACTGCGGGACTCGTTGGCTCCTCTAGAATTGTCCGCGCTTTTGCAGTGTGTGGATGATTTGTTGATTGCAGCACTCAGTCAAGCACAGTGCAAAAAAGACACACTGCTTTTGCTTCGGTATTTGGCTGAGGATGGTCACAAGGTCAGTCTGCCTAAGATTCAATTTGTCAAGAAAGAAGTGACATTCTTGGGCCACATTATTACACCACAGAGCAAATGGCTTTCATATAAACGCACTGAGGCCATTCGCACCACACCAAGGCCTGGGACTAAGAAGCAGTTAGCATCCTTTCTGGGTATGTGTTCCTACTGTAGGAGTTTCATTCCTAACTATTCAGAGATGGAGGCACCACTACGGGCAATGATTTCTCTAAAACTATCTAACGACTGTCAGTTTGTATGGAATGAAGCACAACTTGAGGCCTTTGATCATTTAAAACAAGCCCTGTTGTCACCTGCAACACTGGGCCTTCCAGATCCCACCAAACCGTTTGTGCAAACAGTCTGTGTAAAGGGAGGTCACATGACCTCAGTTCTGTTAAAAAAACATGGAGATAAGCTCAGGCCTGTGGCCTACTTCTCCTCAAAGTTTGATCCGGTAGCAGCAGGTTTGCCTGTCTGTTTGAGAAACGTAGCTGCAGCAGAGAAAGCCATAATAGCCTCCAGGGAGTTAGTCGGCTATGCTGATCTGACCCTTCTGGAACCACATGCAGTCTCGCTTCTCTTACAGGACCAGAGCACAGCCCACCTCTCGGCTGTGAGGAGGTTGAAGTATAATGGTGTATTACTGTGTATGCCAAATGTCACTGTTAAGCGTTGTACTAACCTTAACCCTTCCACTCTTCTTCCACTACCAGAAGATGGTGAACCTCATGATTGTGTCACAGCAGTGGAACAGATCTGTTCCCGAGACCGGATCTGCAAGATGTACCGATTCCTCACTCTGATCTTGTGCTTTTTGTAGATGGCTCGGCCTTGAGAGACGACAAGGGTCAGAACCGTGTGGGCTTTGCAGTTTGCTCCGAGAGTGGCACCCTTCGTAGTGGCACCCTTCCCCAGTCTCTGTCCAAAAATGGTGAATTCCTAGTAGGTTGAGTAGTGACAATGGTCCAGCATTTGTCATCTTAGTAATTTCAGAACTGAGTGAGTATCTGGGGATTGATTTGTGACATTGTGCAGATCATCCCCAGAGTGCAGGAGCGGTAGAAAGAGAAAATGGCACGTTAAAACAGAAACTGGTAAAATGTGAGGAAACAGGCTTATCACGGCCTGATGCACTACCATTGGTTCTCACATATATGAGAATGCGCAGGCGAGCCAGAACAAATTAGAGTCCATTCAAGGTTCTGTTTGGTAGGCCTATGAATGTTGGCATGGGAGCACCAGGAGCTAAAGCGGCAGAAGCAAGTTTAACAGCACATTGTGATGATGAAATGTGGTGACGGGGTAAAGGGTGTGACGGAGTCTCTGTAAAGTGGGACGAGGACGTATCGGGTATATCCTGCCCTCTGAGCACAGACCGGTGAAGAAAGACAAAGGCTCACCCAAACACTCACCAGAGTTCAGACCTGATTGAACTGAATAATGACTCGAGAAACGTTTACATTGATGGTATTGTTCCCATATTACTGATGACAGCGGCAGGGGCTGCGCTGGGGGCAAACAAGAACAGGACCAGATCGCTGCGACAGTGTAAAGGTAACATGGCCTGTGCCCCGTCTTTAGAGGTAAAGGAGACCTTGTCAGTGACTGGAGGTTGTTGGAATTGTCACTCCTTGCATCCCGCATGGTCAGTAATTCCACTAACTAACAAGACGGCAACAGAAGCTAATGTGAATAATACTGATTCCACTGCAGACTGCAGAACTTGCCTGGTACATTTAACGACTCTGAGCTCGATTAATCTGCTGGAAATAGCAAGGAACACAGGCCAGCTTCCACCTGGTGCTAATCTAACTCGTGTGTAAACTCCTTGGAAAAGTAATGTTGTTGGGTTCAATTGTAGTCCCCTACACAAAGGGCCTGGTGAAAACACGGTTCTCCTGAGAGAACGGGGGAACATCGTGTATGCAGTAATAGATCACTTTGGCCGACCCATGGACAACTCCAGGGACTACTGTGGGGTGCTCACTTTTCTTGGGGGGTGGTTCAACCGCAGCACTAAATAAGATAAATGGGTGGTGGTGCTCTAGAGGTGGGTACATGCCTATGGATCAAGAGGTCCTAGCACTACCACCACTGGGTCCCTGAGACCCTGAACCCTGAGTGTCTCCAGCGGGACTGTCCCTGTAATCAGGACCTGTAAGTCGCTCTGGATAAGAGTGGCTGCTAAATGCCGTAAATGTAAATTAATGGACTTGCGTATCAAGTGGCTGTATTGGCTAATGACACATCCTGAGCTACAGAATTGATTAATGATGATGGAAAAAGTTAGACAAGCAGTTCTACAAAACAGAATGACCCTAGATTTGATCCTGACTAAAGAAGTCGGTGTTTGCAAACCCTTGAACACCTCCTGCTGTTTTTTTACTCCCGATGATCATGAGAATATCACAGATCTAATAGAGCACATGAGAAGCGTAACTGCTGATCCACCTTCAGTGGACGACAGCTGGTACAGTTGGATCTACACCCTGATTGGACCATACTGGTATCTGTGGACGATGATGGTGCCGCTGTTGTTGTGTTTTTGTGTTATTGTCTGTGTGCGCCTTGTTTATTGTCTTATGGCGATGATTCAGCAGCTCCTCACAACGGCACAGGTGCAGTACCGGATGTTACATGCTGAGCGGGACGTCGAGCAAGCATGCGATGATACTGATCTAGACCCGGCCCAGTCACATGACCTACATGATGATGTTAAAAGCAATGAAGACGATGAGGAGGAGTTCTGAAACTTTTCTGCTTTGCTTTGCATAGTTTTTGATTTTGATTTGATTCAATGTGTGTGTTTGAGATGATTGATTTAACATGATTTAGTGTTTTGATTTAGTCCTAAATATGAGTAATCATTAATGTTTAATGTTGAATGAAGAAAACAATTAATAATTGATTAATTACTAAGTTGTGTCTTGTTCATGAATATAAAGAAATCTAGTGTTGCCATATTTGCCTCACTGTTACACAGTTAGATTAAAAGTTGATTAAATAATCAAACGGGGGGAATGTGGAGGAGAATTCTGTCCGAACCTTTCTGAGCACATTATGTTCAGTAATGTTGGTTTTTTGGTGACAAACAGGACGAAATGTTCCAGACAGGTTTGATGTGTGTGTGAAAGACGTAAATAGAGAAGGGAGAAGAGCCAGGCAGGGACTTAGACAAAGACACTTTAAGGTTTACGGGAACTTTAAGGTGGAGGGGAGGTGAGCCTGCGGCCCAAGATGTGTGCAAAAACCTCTGATCTTCTGTATTCGGGGCTTCCTCTTGTATTCCTTGTGGGGTGCGAGTGGAATCCTCACTGCAGTGATTAATAAACTCTTTATTAGACTAACAGGCCTCTGACTTGTTCCTTGGGTAAAATATTTCCACAACAACAATCACAAAAGACTCGACACACACTCACCAGAACCTCTGCAGTTACAAACACACACACACACACACACACACACACACCAGAACTTCTGCAGTTACAAACACATACACATACACACACACACACACACGTGTAATAGCTTCTTCTCAAAGTGACCACTCTCTCTCTCTCTCTCTCTCTCTCTCTCTCTCCCTCTCTCTCTTTCTCTCTCCTTACAATACTACATTCATACCTTTTTTTTTGGCAGCTGCAATATATGTTTACATATATACATCCGGCCGGCCTGTTGTGAAGGACGTGTACCGCTGACCTCACACTGCGACTGAACCAAGAGTTTATCTTCAGACAGAGACACACATCAGCTTCACGTAGGAACACCGTTCCTGCTTCATCCTCAAAAACAGTAAAGGTCAATACGATCTTTCACTCCTTGTTCTCCAAACGACTGCCATCTATCCTAGCGGCCTATCAGACCCACCGTCAATGCCCCCTCAGGAACTTCAGAAGAAAGTCAGATTCGTCAACCTACTTTACTCAGAGTCTGTATATTCACCAAGAGCTACCAGCCATGGGCACAGTACCTGTCCCAGATCTCTCAGGCTTTTACCACACCTGTCCCAGATCTCTCAGACCATTACCACACCTGTCCCAGATCTCTCAGACCATTACCACACCTGTCCCAGATCTCTCAGGCTTTTACCACACCTGTCACAGATCTCTCAGGCTTTTACCACACCTGTCCCAGATCTCCCAGACCATTACCACACCTGTCCCAGATCTGTGAGAGTAGTTCAGGAAATGTATGATGGCAGTGTAACAGTGGTGAGATCTGCAGTGGGAGTGACGGATGCATTTAAGGTAGATGTTGGATTACATCAAGGATCAGCACTGAGCCCATTCTTGTTTGCAATAGTAATGGACAGGTTGATGGACGAGGTTAGGCAGGAGTCTCCGTGGACGATGATGTTTATTGATGATATTGTGGTCTGCAGTGAGAGTAGGGAGCAGCTTGAGGAGAACCTGGAGAGATGGAGATATGCTCTGGAGAGGAGAGGAATGAAAGTGAGTAGGGCAAAGACAGAATACATGAGTGTGAATGAAAGGGAGGAAAGTGGAGTGGTTAGGATGCAGGGAGTGGAGGTAACAAAGGTGGAGGAGTTTAAATACTTGGGATCAACAGTTCAGTGTAACGGCGAGTGTGGAAGAGAGGTGAAGAAGAGAGTGCAGGCTGGTTGGAATGGGTGGAGAAGAGTGACAGGAGTGATTTGTGACAGACGCGTACCAGCTAGAGTAAAAGGGAAGGTTTACAGGACAGTAGTGAGACCAGCTATGTTGTATGGGTTGGAGACGGTGGCACTGACGAAAAGGCAGGAGGCGGAGCTGGAGGTGTCAGAGTTAAAGATGCTGAGATTTTCGTTGGGTGTGACGAGGTTGGACAGGATTAGAAATGAGTATATTAGAGGGACAGCTCAGGTTAGACGTCTTGGAGACAAGGTTAGAGAAGCAAGGTTGCGTTGGTTTGGCCATGTGCAGAGGAGAGACGATGATTATATTGGGAGGAGGATGTTGAGGATGGAGCTGCCAGGAAAGAGGAGAAGAGGAAGACCAAAGAGGAGGTTTATAGATGTGGTGAGAGAGGACATGCAGGTGGTCGGGTTGAAGCAGGAAGATGCAAAATACAGGAAGAAATGGAGACAGTTGATCCGCTGTGGCGACCCCTAAACGGGANATAATGTACAGAAACGCGCCCTCTGGCGGAGAAAACTGTGAATCGCCCGAGTTTCTGACATGAAGCAGGAGACTGAAGTACCCGGTGTTCACCGCTAGCTTTACTGAACACTTCACCACTTTAGATGGAGGAACACACCGATGAGGATGTGGCAGAAATAAATAAATACATGAAAGGGAGGAAAGTGGAGTGGTTAGGATGCAGGGAGTAGAGGTAACAAAGGGAAGAGTTTAAATACTTGGGATTAACAGTTCAGAGTAAAAGTGAGTGTGGAAGAGAGGTGAAGAAGAGAGTGCAGGCAGGCTGGAATGGGTGGAGAAGAGTGGCTGGAGTGATTTTCTGACAGACGTGTACCAGCTAGAGTAAAAGGGAAGGTTTACAGGACAGTAGTGAGACCAGCTATGTTGTATGGGTTGGAGACGGTGGCACTGACGAAAAGGCAGGAGGCGGAGCTGGAGGTGTCAGAGTTAAAGATGCTGAGATTTTCGTTGGGTGTGACGAGGTTGGACAGGATTAGAAATGAGTATATTAGAGGGACAGCTCAGGTTAGACGTCTTGGAGAGAAAGTTAGAGAAGCAAGGTTGCGTTGGTTTGGACATGTGCAGAGGAGAGACGAGGATTATATTGGAAGGAAGATATTGAAGATGGAGCTGCCAGGAAAGAGGAGAAGAGGAAGACCAAAGACAAGGTTTAGGGATGTGTTGAGAGAGGACATGCAGGTGGTTGATCATCACAGAAAACAGAACGATTAAAATGATTCATACTCACACATGAAGATCTACACAGTCCTACTGGGAAACCTTCGTCTCCTGTATTTCCTACAAACACCCTGATGGAAAAGCCAAAGTTGCTGGTTTTCTTCCCCGTGCTGTGTCTCTGATCCTCTTCACCTCACGTTTTGTTAATCTACAGAGTCTCTCCTCTGTATATTTCTATGTTTATCCAGTGAAGAGAAACATAAAGCTCTTTGTTTGACATCTCACTGATAGCTGATTTTCAAAACAAATATCAAGGAGCTTGTCAGAGATGAATATCAGCCCTGTCTGGCTGCACTGTCATGTGTAAACACTGTGCTTAAAAAGAGCTTCCTCTCTGAGAGCAGGTGTTGAGGACCAAGTAGGTCGAGGAGGGTCTTCCACTACACGTTCCCAACCGTGATCATGCTTAGATTTCCCAAATATGTAATGTCAGTGCTATGTATCAGGGTAAGTAATTAGATGAGAAAATAGTTTAAAGGAAAATGAAGAGTATACTTAAAACCAATAACAAGAAATATATGGTGAAGGAAATATACAAACAATTAGAAAAGCCTTCCAAAATTACCTTGAAACAAAGCTTTTTCTCCTTCTTCTTTTGGCTGCTCAATCTTTCACATTGACCAACTGCCTGTTCTGTCTTACCACATCCATAAACCTCCCTGCATCCTAAAGAGACACTGTCCTCCCTTTCATTTATACTCAAGTATTTGTTTTACTGAGTTTCATTCCTCATCATAGTCCATGGTGACTCCTCTCTAATCTCACTTGTCAACCTGTTTCTTTCTTGTGTTTCTTGCTAGTATCAATACATTATTAAACATATAAATATGTAAATAAATACGTATGTAAATACATCTGTATGTGTGCAAATCGGTACTTCAGGAAAAGCGGCTCGAGGATCTTTTGTCTGCCAGTTTCTCACATTCTGTTCATTCAGTGAATAAAAGTATTTACAGATTAAAGACTTCCCTGCACTCGTCCCTGTGTGTGCACACTTGATCTTTACACAGAGACATGTGGAGAGCAGGACTGATTTAAACAGTGTTTGTTGAACAAGTGAGTAAAATCAGTCCAATAAGAGAATAAAGCACCGAGTGAGAACGAGTGCATTACCGCTCTGAACACCGAGAAGAGACAAGAATAAAGGAGGACATTGTAGAAGAACCACAGAGCAACAACCACACTGTGCAGAAGAGGAGAGAAGAGGAGAGAAGAGGGTGGTGGTGGTGGTCTAGTGGTGGGGTACTTGTCTTTGGACCTGAGGCTCAAGAGGGGGCACTGTCCCTGTACTTATGAATGATGGATGATTATGAAATAAATGGAAGACGCTGGTTAAAAGCGTCTGCTAAATGTTGTAAGAGGAGAGAGTGAGAAATGATCCATTAATACAACATGTGCTTCAGAAGACACAGGAGAAGCTCAGTCCAGCACATCTGGAGAGGAACCTCTGGATCGAGGACACAGG
>JABMDN010021531.1:360-10500 GCA_017165825.1 Hepsetus odoe
ATGAACGGTTAATGATGATTATTCTTCTTGTCTTGCGTGTAGGCTGCACGAGGCAGGTGGATCTCAAAGGTGGCAATACGTTCCATGCTTGAGCACAACTTCTACAAATACTTCATTGTAATTGTGGCTCTTGCTAACTTGATTGTCATCATCCTCCAGACCGAGAACAGAACTGATGAAGTGAGAGAACTGTTTTATGTTGTTTTTTAATTTTATGTTATTTAAAATTTCACATGGAAATAATTGCTTGTGTTTGCAGTTATGTGTTTGTTTATTATTGTGTATTGAGCTCTTTCTGCTCTCATTTCAGACATATGTCATGGGATGCACTGTGATTGGCTTCATCATCTTCTCAATTTTCCTTTGTGAAATTCTGCTGAAGATATACTGCGACTTCAAGAGCTTTTGGAAGGTATCGCTTTACATTTACAGCATTAATCAGATGCTCTTTCTCAGGGTGACGTAGATGACCTGCTGGCAGGGAAAGACCTGCAACTCACAATTTGTTCTTTTTTTTGTGTTATCATTTTACCCATCTGAATATGTGATTTGTTTGTACATCCAGAGTCCTTGGAACGTGCCTGATTTCATGGTTGCTATGGCTTTGTTAATACTGGCCATGAAGTTGCCAAAGGATGATGTCAGTATTGTGTAAGGAACAACTACATTTGTTTTTTACAGCATTTTTAAAAGGTCACAGTTTCCCCCACTTATATTTATATCTATTTTTTTTCTTTTTTAAAGGCTTTTGCAATGCTTTCAGAGCCTCAGGTTCTTTAAATACAATGAAAAGCCATCCATGATTTTAAAAGTTATCAAGAATTCCTTTGCTGACATGGGTGACGTCATCCTGCTATTTGCTGTCACCGTGTGGGTACGTATTCCAGCACTGTTCACAGTCTGTGCTTCATTTTTCTCAGTTTCTCAGTTTAGACTAACAAGATTTGGTTTTAAGAAGCATACTTCTGCTGTCAATTTAAAAAGTGCTACACTTGTATAACGCTACGCATGTTTTGCTGTGTATTAATATTGATCTCCACTAACACTAGATATGTGTGCTGTTTGGAGTTTTACTATTCGGTACCATGGTCCCATCGGCCTTTGTGGACTTCCCTACTGGACTGTACACTCTTTTTATCTGCTTCACTCAAGATGGCTGGACCAGTATCTACAGACTTTTCCATGGGTATTCAGCTTTTTTTCTTTTAATATCTCACTTTCGCCAAAGAAGCTGTATTCTAAAATCTAGCATGCAGTACACGTCATCTGATTCTGCATGGTCACATGACTCATTTGATGAGTTTGAACACGTGTTTAAACTCCAAGGACTTTAAAGAGCCACTTTAGGAACAGTTCTGTTTAGTGTAATGTTTTGTTGTTGTTTTTTTTCAGTGACATCATTGCCGCTGTGTACGTCATGGTCTACATCATGACAGTTATTATGTTGTTAAACCTGTTTGATTCCGTGTTCACCAACAACTTAACACGAGTGTTCGAAATGGATGAAACTTCACCTCAGGACACTTTCTCTACGGTAAGCTTGTAACGCTTAAGTTTTTACTTAAGTGTTACTCCTGTTTTTTTTTTTTCAGTTCAATGACTTTCATTTATTTTAACCAATGTCCCCACGACAGCTGAATGAAGAACATGTCACTGTTCATGCGGACGAGGGAGTCGGAGAAACAAATAGACACATGAAGGGGCTGACAGAGGAGAAGTTATTTAAAATGTTCATGCTCAGGCAAGCCATGTTTGAGAAGAAGCAGGAATGTTCAAAGATTCTCAAGGAGTTGAAGGAGTAAGACTCAACAGCACCGTTCACAAATACATGATTTTATTTGTATTGCTCCAAAATAATGCTCTTTGCTGGCACTGTCTCAGGCAAAGCAGTCTTGGCTTTAAATCACAGAATGGAGCTCTGCTCTGATTGTAAATGTGTTCATGCAGGATTGTGGACAGGACCAATAACCTCCCAGCAAACAGAGAGCTGATTAAGAAGATGCTACAGCGTGGGATGGCTGCCAAATGGCAAAAGAAATGTTTGGGCAAGAAGTTAGAGGCTGCCCGCAGTGGAGACTTGCTTTCTACCCTCATCGACCTCGAGAAGGTAACTAAAAGCTATGGCTGCTCACAAAGGCTTTAATCACCATGAACAGCATAGAAGTTTGTCTTGTTTCTTTGGAAATCAACCAAATATTGTAAACGTCCCATTTACTCTCATATTTCTTCTCTGATTTAGGCGACCGTCATTGACTCGAAAGAAGCCCTGCTCTACCAGACAGGTTCCCTTCAAGAGGGTTTGAGGCGTGCGTCAGTAGCAGCGGTAGCAGAGCGTGCTTCAGCTATCAATATAGTTTTCAGAAAGCAACAGCCTTAAACAGATAGATGAAGACTAAGGACAACAACACCTGGAGAAGACATCCTAGCTGCGCGCACACACACACACACACATCTATTAGCAAGCTCCACAAAAATAAAAAGCTATAAAGCTGCAATACAGAGCTGTGTTTGTTAGGCTTGGCCTGAACACTCAAATAGCATGAATAGTTTAAACTATGCAGAGCAATGTTTTAACAGGGTTGATGTCGTCACATCATTTTCTAATTTCCCAAACTCTTAACACGTCTTTATGGTAACCTTTAACAATTAGTGCATTTCTTAAACGTATGGAATTTTTTTTTGAACACATACACTTTTGCATCAGCTGCAAATAAGGGACTTGTTTTTTGTACAATAAAAAAAAATAAAAGCACACAAACACACCAAAACAGACAAACATGTATCAGGTCAGAAAGTAACGCATGAAAATCAAACTTTATCAGTAATCGGTACACTATATCCATAAGAAGCAGTTGAAAGCAGTTGCATGTGTGTAATGAGAGTCTCAAAGGCTGTTTTTTTCCTTAAATGCAAAAAAACTTCAAGGCAAGGAGTCTAGATAGTAGCTCTTCATGCCATGCTGCTCATTTCTGTTTAAGGAATATAGCAAGCTCCTGGTCATACCATGGGTTTTGGAAAATTCTTATTCAGATTTTTTAAGGACGGTTTAACTAAACATGAAAAAACAGGTTCCATACATAATTTACTGAGGGGACCAGAGTGGCAGAGTGCATTGGGCAGATTGTGAAGGAAATACATGTAATAACTGTTTAATAATGCAGCAATAAATCTATGATCACTGATATCACTGCAAAAGACAGGAACGATAGAAATGGGTGTAGTTGGTAAAAATGAGATAAATGAGTGTGGACTTTTCAAGGCTTGTAGGATCAGTTTTCACTGGATGGGGTATGATTTAAAAATGATTTAAGGAAATCACTTCTACGTACTTGGAGGCCTGAGCTGCATCCAGTGCCGCTCATTGGGGAAGTTTGACATTAGAAGGACATTGTCCTTGTTTTTTATTACTGGGTGCTCTTCTGACATTTATGTGGTTCTACATAGCAAAACTAGACAATATGAATTGCTACAGAACCATTTCTCAGCTTCATAGACTGTGAGTATTAAATCAATCAAGTTCAGAACAAAACTTTGTATCTCCATTTACACTTGCTCAAAACTTCATGATGGATGGACAAATCCACTAAACTCTTTACTAAGATTTTGTTGTTTTTGCATATACAGTGGTACCTTGACTTTCAAGTGTCCCAGCTAACGGGTTTGTCGAGAGATAAGCCGTCTCTCCGCCGTTTTTTTGCCAGTTCAGATGGTTCACCGCTAGAAGACGCAGTGAACAACATCCGCCCAGCATCCCGGGTCTCACTCGCTCACGGTCAGCGGTTCCTGCAGGGGAATGGTCAGTGTTGCGCCTGCGTTTGTGCTTGCAGTTACTTTGCAACACTTCATTTTTCCAACCATGTGTCTGAAGACAGTGAGTGCGAAGGACAGTGCTGAGAAGAAGAAGCGGATGATGTGCATTGAACTGAAGAAAGAAATGATCGAAAAACATGACCGAGGTGTGCGTGTGGTCGACTTGGAGAAGCAGCAGGAGCGCAGCACTTTTACAGTCTGCACCTGAAACAGACACACTGGACAGGTTTTTATCGAAAACCCGCCCATGAAAGAGAGGAAAGCGTGGCGAAACGGGCAAACTTCAGCCAATAAGATTCAGTTATTCTGTTTAGCCGTTCTCCTCTACCTTCAGCATCTTCAAGTCATCAGATCTCCAAAGCAAATGCTGCACTTTATACTTAATAAAGCCAGTTTAGTGCAGAACATCCTATTGTGTTGTGTTTTATACAATATTCGTTATATAAAAAATCCATCCATCCATCCATCCATTCTCCTCCGCTTATCCGAGGTCGGGTCGCGGGGGCAGCAGCTTCAGCAGGGATGCCCAGACTTCCCTCTCTCCGGCCACTTCTTCCAGCTCTTCCGGGCGGATCCCAAGGCGTTCCCAGGCCAGCAGAAAGACATAGTCTCTCCAGCGTGTCCTGGGTCTTCCCCGGGGTCTCTTTCCGGTGGGACGTGCCCGGAACACCTCACCAGGGAGGCGTCCAGGGGACATCCTAATCAGATGCCCGAGCCACCTCATCTGACTCCTCTCGATGCGGAGGAGCAGCGGCTCTACTTTGAGCCCCTCCCGGATGGCTGAGCTTCTCACCCTATCTCTAAGGGAGAGTCCAGACACCCTGCGGAGGAAACTCATTTCGGCCGCTTGTACTCGCGATCTCGATCTTTCGGTCACTACCCACAGCTCGTGACCATAGGTGAGGGTGGGAACGTAGATCGACCGGTAAATTGAGAGCTTTGCCTTTTGGCTCAGCTCCTTCTTCACCATGACGGACCGATGCAGAGCCCGCATCACTGCGGATGCTGCCCCGATCCGTCTGTCGACCTCCCGCTCCATTCTACCCTCACTCGTGAACAAGATCCCAAGATACTTAAACTCCTCCACTTGGGGCAGGATCTCACTCCCAACCCTGAGAGGGCACTCCACCCTTTTCCGGCTGAGGACCATGGCCTCAGATTTGGAGGTGCTGATTCTCATCCCAGCCGCTTCACACTCAGCTGCGAACCGATCCAGTGAGAGCTGAAGATCACGGCCTGATGAGGCCAACAGGACAACGTCATCTGCAAAAAGCAGAGACCCAATCCTGAGCCCACCAAACCGGACCCCCTCAACACCCTGGCTGCGTCTAGAAATCCTGTCCATAAAAGTTATGAACAGGATCGGTGACAAAGGGCAGCCCTGGCGGAGTCCAACCCTCACCGGAAACAGGTTCGACTTACTGCCGGCAATGCGGACCAAGCTCCGACACCGGTTGTACAGACAGCCCTTAACAGGGAATCCGATACCCCATGCTCTCGGAGTACCCCCCACAGGACTCCCCGAGGGACACGGTCGAATGCCTTCTCCAAGTCCACAAAGCACATGTAGACTGGTTGGGCAAACTCCCATGCACCCTCCAGGACCCTGCCAAGGGTGTAGAGCTTGTCCACTGTTCCGCGACCTGGACGAAAACCACACTGCTCCTCCTGAATCCGAGGTTCGACTATTCGACGGACCCTCCTTTCCAGGACCCCTGAATAGACTTTCCCCAGGAGACTGAGAAGTGTGATCCCTCTATAGTTGGAACACACCCTCCGGTCCCCTTTTTTAAAGAGGGGGACCACCACCCCGGTTTGCCAATCCAGAGGCACCGTCCCCGATGTCCATGCGATGTTGCAGAGGCGTGTCAGCCATGACAGTCCTACAACATCCAGAGCCTTGAGGAACTCCGGGCGGATCTCATCCACCCCCGGAGCCCTGCCACCGAGGAGCTTTTTGACCACCTCGGCAACCTCAGCCCCAGAGATGGAAGAGTCCACCTCTATGTCCCCAGGCTCTGCTTCCTCATCAGAAGGCATGTTGGTGGAATTAAGGAGGTCTTCGAAGTATTCCCCCCACCGACTCACAACGTCCCGAGTCGAGGTCAGCAGCACACCATCCCCACTATACACTGTGTTGACCGTGCACTGCTTTCCCCTTCTGAGACGCCGGATGGTGGACCAGAATCTCCTCGAAGCCGTCTGGAAGTCTTTCTCCATGGCCTCACCAAACTCCTCCCACGCCCGAGTTTTTGCCTCAGCAACCACCAAAGCTGCATTGGCCTGCCGGTTCCTACCAGCTGCCTCCAGAGCCCCACTGGCCAAAAAGGCCCGGTAGGACTCCTTCTTCAGCTTGATGGCCTCCCTCACCCCCGGTGTCCACCAACCGGTTCTCGGGTTGCCACCGCGAGAGGCACCAACCACCTTACGGCCACAGCTCCGGTCAGCCGCCTCGACAATGGAGGCACGGAACATAGTCCATTCGGACTCAATGTCCCCCACCTCCCCCAGGACGTGGTTAAAGCTTTGCCGGAGCTGGGAGTTGAAGCTCGTCCTGACAGGGGACTCTGCCAGACGTTCCCAGCAGACCCTCACAATACGTTTGGGTCTACCAGGCCTGACCGGCATCCTCCCCCACCAACGAAGCTAACTCACCACCAGGTGATGATCAGTTGACAGCTCCGCCCCTCTCTTCACCCGAGTGTCCAAGACATGTGGCCGCAAGTCAGATGACACGACTACAAAGTCGATCATCGAACTGCGACCTAGGGTGTCCTGGTGCCAGGTGCACATGTGGACATCCTTATGCCTGAACATAGTGTTCGTTATGGACAATCCGTGACGAGCACAAAAGTCCAATAACAAAACACCGCTCTGGTTCAGATCGGGGGGGCCATTCATCCCAATCACGCCCTTCCAGGTCTCACTGTCATTGCCCACGTGAGCATTGAAGTCCCCCAGCAGAATGATGGAGTCCCCAGCAGGGACGCTCTCAAGCGCCCCCTCCAGAGACCCCAGAAAGGGGCTGGTAATCCAGACTGCTGTTTGGTGCATAAGCGCAAACAACACTAAGGACCCGTCCCCCAACCCGAAGGCGGAGGGAGGCCACCCTCTCATCCACTGGTGTAAACCCCAATGTACAGGCCCCGAGCCGGGGGGCAATAAGTATGCCCACACCTGCTCGGCGCCTCTCACCGGTGGCAACTCCAGAGTAGAAGAGAGTCCAGCCCCTCTCAAGGAGACTGGTTCCAGAGTCCAAGCTGTGCGTCGAGGTGAGTCCAACTATTTCTAGCCGGAACTTCTCAACCTCGCGCACTAGCTCAGGCTCCTTCCCCACCAGAGAGGTGACATTCCATGTCCCTAGAGCCAACTTCTGCAGCCGAGGATCGGATCGCCAAGGCTCCCGTCTTCGGCCACAGCCCAGCTCACACTGCACCCGACCTCTTTGGCCCCTCCTACAGGTGGTGAGCCCATGGGAAGGGGGACCCACGTTGCCTCTTCGGGCTGTGCCCGGCCGGGCCCCATGGGTGAAGGCCCGACCACCAGGCGCTCGCCATCGGGCCCCACCTCCAGGCCTGGCTCCAGAGGGAGGCCCCAGTGACCCACGTCCGGGCGAGGGAAAGCGTTGTCCAAAAATCTTTCTCATCATAAGAGGTCTGAACTGCTCTTTGTCTCTTCCCTCACCTAGGACCTGTTTGCCTTGGGTGCCCCTACTAGGGGCATAAAGCCCCCGACAACATAGCTCCCAGGATCATTGGGACACGCAAACCCCTCCACCACGATAAGGTGGCGGTTCGAGGAGGGGTATATAAAAAACACCCTTCCATATTTCATACTACAGAAATGTTTTCATTTTTATTCAGCATATTTTTCATGTTTACCCAGTAATGACAGATGTTGATGGTCTTTAATAAGCGCAGGTGGTGATGAAGAGAAAAGCATGTCATATTAAAATTTAATGGCGGGAGTGCCAGCGGTGGCCTAGTGGTTCGGGCGTTGGCCACCTGGTCAGAGGAGTGGGGGTTGGAACCCCTTCCCAATAAGTTGTCCTGAGGTACCCTTGAGCAAGGTGCCGTCCCTGTCTTGCTCCTCCCTGCCTGTCCAGGGTGTGTCCCCCGTCCTTCGGCCTGTGTGCGCTGGGTTGGACTCCAGCACTGCCCCGGGACCCCGTTTGGGACAAGCGGCAGAAAATGGATGGACTCTTACATTCTTGGAATTTCTTCTTCTGTAGATTTTCTGTGACATCTGGATAAAAATGCTGTGCATAGCCTTGGTTAAGGCTGTGGATCGTCCCTTTCTTTTTAATCTGTACCCCTAAGATTAGAAATAAGAGATCTGTGTGATTTAATATGATTTCATATACAATAATCAGTTACTTTGCATTCAGATTTAAAACTAATAAATATAAATGAGCACTGCTTATAACTTCATTATGAATAGGAAGGTCTAAACTGCTGTGGGCTAAAAAGGACTTTTATTAAATTATAAGCCGTCTTCACAGTTCATAATGTCCTCTCAAATTAAAGCCCAGAGTGTGAAAGTGTTGTGCGCAGACATTTAAACTGGCCACTTATATAGATAATGTATCGAGGCATTCAGCTTGATTGGAGTGTGAAATCAAACTTAGTCAAGCATCATTTTGTAAAGTCTCTGTAAAGATGCACTGAATCACTGAGCTATTGTCTCATTTTATGGACACAGAACATCAGTTCAAGTCAAAAACATGTTTAAACAAGCGAATGTGAGAAATGGCCAATACAAGTAGACTCACAGGGTCAAGCGTGAAGCAGTTGACTCCCTGGCCTGTGGACAGAACCAGCATGGTAGCACTGCCGTAGTGGGCGTAACCAGTAGCAACAATAATTCTCCCAGACCACAGCGCATCTCTCTCTGTGGATTCACTATCATTCTCCTGATGCACAAAAACAAGCCTTATTATAACATTTAGCTGAGACTCAAACGCTTCAAAGCACAAAGCCAAAGTAAGTCCCAGTGCATTTCCCTTTCTGTTTTATAATTATTTGACGTATAAGGCAAACAATTGTTTGTAAAATGTATGTTCAGAGTTAAATGTTTGAAGCAGGAAATACTTCAAAATGACCTCTTTGTAGACAAACCTTGAAGAATAAAATACTTCCAATAGATGCTAAACATTAAATGTTTGAAAAGCCAGCCAGAGGATCAAAGCAAACCATATTTATACCCTGAAAGGGGGAAAAGGGAGAATTGTTGTCCATAGCATGCACTGATTTAAGTTTTAAAATCTGTGGTTTGCAATTAAAAAGCAAGCAAACCAAACAATGAGACAAACCAAATGCATTTAATCAGGATTACAGTGGGTGTCGTGGAAAACTGAAGTGGGAGCCTAAGACAGAAACTTTTTCTAAGTTAGAAATCAAACAAAGTCAAAGAGATGCGGCAAAACCACATTAATGAAGAGTTTCAGCAGGCCACCGATTCCACCAGTAATACCCAGTGCTGTCATGATTAACCCCTCAGTTTCCCCCCCTTACCACTTAGCCAACAATAGACAAAGGTCTTTTCTCCAATGGCTCCCTGTCTTATCCGCGACCAACGTTTCAAGGTTGCTTCCCTTCCAGTTTCCCGTCAAACGGAGCTGTTTGATTAAAAATGTGACCGTTTGCTATCGGCAATCTTCTGGGAATTCGTAAGGCAGCATAAGACACTGGACAAAATGTAACTGTTTGCAGGTGCAACTGCTTTCTTTCTCATGGGAACGCAGTAGTGTGAGACACTGGACAAAAGTAAAGGGATTTTACTATACACCGCTTTCCAGATTATTATGCAAATTGTATTTAAGTGTCATAAAGATTAAATAATTTGTTTTTCAATTAAACTCATGGATGGTATTTTGTCTCAGGGCTCTTTGGATCACTGAAATCAATCTCAGACACCTGTGAAAATGAGTTTGCCAGGTGAGCCCAATTAAAGGAAAAAAGGACAAAAAAGCACGTTCCACATTATTAAGCAGACCACCAATTTCAAGCAACGTGGGAAAGAAAAAGGATCTCTCTGCTGGAAGTGACCCAGACCAACACAGCTTCATGAAAGTGGGCTTTCGCACGTTGGTCCTGGATGGTCTTCCAGAAAACGTCAAAAGTAAACTGGAAGATGTAGTGGGACTGATGGGAAAAAACTTTTGATGAATTTGTGACTCGTGTGCTTCATGCTGTGGATAAACACAGACAGACTGAGAGGAGAACCAAAGCACAAGAAAGAGAAGCGCTGAGAAAGGTGACACAGCTACATTTGGGTAGGGCTTGAATCTTTTCCTCTGAAAATTGAAGCGGCACAGAGGTTTTCATCCAC
>JABMDN010021532.1:0-10870 GCA_017165825.1 Hepsetus odoe
AAGAAGAAGATTAAATTCAAGGTCATTTCTAGTTTGGCTTATTTCTAATAATTTCAGAAGTATATTATCCTTATATTATCCTATTATATGTAGACAGTTCCTATATCGGCATACAAGTCGATTTTGTCAATTATGAAAAATAATGTTTTTGGTCCCAGTGTTATGTCTTCTTTACAAAATCATTGGTGTCATTCTCTCATTGATAATAACTTTCACTTCCACAATCTGACACTATGGGTTGTCACGATGTGGTGTTGTGGACTGGATGCTAACGCAGAGCCGAGAACTTCGTACTAGACTTTAATGACGGATAACATGCACAGAACTCAAAACTAAGCATATTAATCATAAGAAGTGTAAAACATAACATGAATAATCACAATATGATTATGATTATCACAATATGATTCAGGGGCAGCGGTGGCCTAGTGGTTAGGGTGTTGGCCACCTGATCGGAGGATCGGGGTTCGAACCCCTTCCCGATAGGTTGCCCTGCGGTACCCTTGAGCAAGGTCCCCATCCCGCTCCTCCCTGCGATAGGCTGGCGACCTGTCCCCCAGGGTGCGTCCCCCGTCCTCGTCCTGTGTGCGCTGGGTTGGACACCAGCACTCCCCCGCGACCCCGTTTGGGACAAGCGGCTGATAATGGAATGGAATGGAAACAATATGATTCATTTAACGCCCCCTATGAGGCACACCTGATACTCAATGCCCAGGTGTGCACAATCAGAGCAGGGCGCCCTCTACTGGCAGAACCGTTACAGTATACAGTAACCCTCCCCAAAGGCGCCTACTCCCGAGGCGCCAGACCCTGCCCCTTCCGATGCAGGACACCAAAAAAGAGTAGGGGTAATCAAACGTTCAACAAAAAGTCCAACTAAGGTCCAAACGAACGCTCTGCTCTCACCGTGGTCTTCTTTTTTTTTATTCCCCAAGATGGCGGCGCGGTAACACGCAGCGGCCGCTCCGGGGTCCAATCTTTGGTGCTAAAGTCTGTAAAAAAGTCTTTCATCCGACTACGGTTCACCATAAGACTTGCACATGAGCGTCACATCTGTGAATGCTCTTAAATTTAACCGCCAAACACTGCTGGAGCTCAGGAATCAGCCAGGATTCAGTCTTCCAGCGACTCTCCGAACAATGCTACGGGAGCTTGGCGTGCTGAGAAGACCAGGCTTTCAGTCCCCGAGATTGCCTTCTGTACCTGGCCGACTGAGAGGACATCGGAAGCGGTGTGAGAGGAAACAGAAACGCGGCAAGCGTGCTGGGGTCCGGGCTCAGCTCATGGCTAACGCTAGACGACCGGCTATCCCGTCCGTCCTCCTCGCCAATGTCCGCTCCCTGGATAATAAACTGGACTGTATACGACTCCAGCTGAACACCCAGCGTGAGTACAGAGACTGCTGTGTTTTTGTCTTTACAGAGACATGGCTCAGCGACAGCGTTCCGTACACCGCCATCCAGCTCGCAGGACTCTCCGCGTTCCTCGCAGACAGAAACTCCGCTCTGACCGGCAAGTCTCGCGGAGGGGGGCTGTGTGTTTACGTAAACACACAATGGTGTACAAACGCTGTGCTGGTCTCTACACACTGTTCGACACTGCTGGAGGTGCTGACGGTCAGGTGCAGACCGTTTTATTTGCCCAGGGAGTTCTCTACAGTGTTTATTACCGCGGTCTACATTCCACCCAGCGCTAGTGCTAACAGCGCTAATGCTAACACTGCGCTGGCTGAACTTTATGGAATTATCAGTGGACTCCAAAACTTCCACCCAGATGGACTGTTTATTGTTGCCGGAGATTTCAACCATGCAAATCTCAAGTCAGTTTTCCCCAGATTTCATCAACATGTGAACTTTGCAACGAGGGGGGAAAACACGCTGGACTGTGTTTACACAAACATGGCCGGAGCGTACAGAGCGGAGCCCCGCCCCCACCTAGGTCACTCAGATCACATCTTTGTTCTGATGATCCTTGCGTACAGACCCATAGTCAGGCGCGTGAGACCCACCCTGAAGCAAGTAAAGACCTGGCCCACAGGAGCCATCTTTGCTCTTCAGGACTGCTTTGAACACACCGACTGGGACATGTTTAGGGAGGCTGCAACCTACGGTGAGTACACAGCTTCAGTGACTGGCTACATCAACAAGTGCATTGAGGATGTTACTGTCTCCAAGTTCATCATATCACAACCCAACCAGAAGCCATGGATGACTGCGGAGCTGCGCAGACTCCTGAGAACCCGGGACAAGGCCTTCAAATCAGGGGACGAGGCCGCCCTAAGAAAAGCAAGGGCAAACCTGTCTCGGGCCATCAGAGCAGCAAAGCGAGCTCACGCAGAGAGAATCCATGGCCACTTCAAGAACACTGGTGACACGCGGCGCATGTGGAAGGGCATCCAAGCTCTCGCCAACTACAGGACATCTCCACCTGCCTGTGACAGTGACCCCTCCCTCCCAGATGCGCTGAACCACTTCTACGCATGGTTTGATGCAGTGAACGACACGAGAATGAGGAAGACCACCCCTCCTCCGAACGACCAGATTCTCTGTCTGACCACAGCCGAGGTGAGAAGATCTCTTCTCAGAGTCAACCCACAGAAAGCTGCTGATCCAGACAATATTCAAGGTCGTGTGCTCAGAGGATGTGCAGAACAGCTGGCAGATGTTCTCACTGACATCTTCAACACCTCTCTAAGCACCACTGTTGTTCCAAGGTGCTTCAAGACCACCAGCATCATTCCAGTGCCAAAGAAACCATCTATCTCCTGCCTCAACGAATATCGTCCCATCGCACTCACACCCATCATCATGAAGTGCTTCGAGAGGCTGGTCATGAGGCACATCTAGTCTCAGATCACCTCCTCACTAGACCCCCTGCAGTTTGCGTATCGTCCCAACCGCTCAACGGATGATGCAATCTCCACCACCCTCCATCTGGCCTTTTCTCATCTGGACAGAAAGGACAGTTATGTCAGAATGCTGTTCATCGACTACAGTTCAGCATTCAACACCATCATCCCTCAGCATCTGAGTGAGAAGCTGATGCTGCTGGGCCTGAACACCTCCCTCTGTAACTGGATCCTGGACCTGGGAGACCCCAGTCAGTCAGGATCAGTAGCAGCACCTCCAACACCATCACAATGAGTACAGGAGCACCCCAGGGCTGTGTGCTCAGCCCACTGCTGTTCACACTGATGACTCACGACTGTGCAGCCAAGCACAGCTCGAACCACATCATCAAATTCGTTGATGATACAACCGTGGTGGGTCTGATCAGCGGTGGAGACGAGGCAGCTTACAGAGAGGAGATACAGGAGCTGACGGACTGGTGCAGAACCAACAACCTGTCTCTAAACGTCGACAAGACTAAAGAGATGGTTGTTGACTTCAGGAGATCACATCCGGACCACACTCCATTTATCATCAACACCTCACCTGTGGAGATGGTCCAGAGCACCAAGTTTCTTGGTGTTCACATCACTGACAACCTCACGTGGTCCCTCAACACCAACTCCATCACAAAGAAAGCCCAGCAGCGCCTCTACTTCCTGCGCAGACTGAGAAAAGCCCATCTCCCACCTTCCATCCTCACCATCTTTTACAGAGGAACCATTGAGAGCATCCTGAGTGGCTGCATTACTGCCTGGTACGGGAACTGCAACGTCCTAGACCGCAAGTCCCTACAACGGGTAGTGAGAACAGCTGAGAAGATTATCGGGATCTCTCTGCCCTCTGTACAGGACATTTTCACCACTCGCTGCATCTGCAAAGCAACCAGCATTGTGGATGATCCCTCCCACCCATCCCACACTCTCTTCTCCCTCCTGCCATCCGGGAAAAGGTTCCGCAGCATGCGGGCCTCCACTTCCAGGATGGGAAATAGTTTCTTCCCCCTGGCCATCAGACTATTGAACTCTTAAACCGCCAATATCTTGAACTCTTAAACCCAGTCCACTTTTTCATCCTGTATTTATTTATTTATGTCATGTTGCACTCTGCACTTTATCAGAAACACTGCTCCACCACACTGCTACACCATAAACTACCTGGGCTGCTTTGTTCCACAACACTGCAGCCCTCTACGGATGAATGTACTGTCTGTCGTGCCGTCTGTTGTTGTCTGTCTTGTCTGCACTTGTTGCCCCGTGTTGTGTCTTATGTTGTCTTGTGTCTTCTGTTGTTTCTTGTGTTGTGTGTAGCACCAGGGTCCTGGAGGAACGTTATTTCGTTTCACTGTGTACTGTGTATATGGCTGAAATGACAATAAAATCCTACTTGACTTGACTTGACTTGGCAGGTTCGGCTGCAGCCCCTGCAGGACATGGACCTCATCCCTTAAGCCCCGCCTCCTCTGGCGGACTTGGACCTCGTCCCTCAAGCCCCACCTCCTCCGGCGGACTTGGACCTCGTCCCTCAAGCCCCACCTCCTCCAGCGGACTTGGACCTCGTCCCTCAAGCCCCGCCTCCTCCGGAGGACTTGGACCTCGTCCCTCAAGCCCCACCTCCTCCGGCGGACTTGGACCTCGTCCCTCAAGCTCCGCGGTGAAAATGGCGGATGCCTTTAAAGTCCCACCTTGTGCTGATGAGTGAGCCGGCATCGCAGCCCCACTTCTCCAGGGGCTTCGCCCTCCTGGTTGCTGGAGCTGGAACTGGCACAAGCTCTGCCAATCCTGGGAGGGGAGCGGACGTCGCAAAAACACCCAAGGCGCCGCTCAACCTCTATTGTCCCAGCCTCCAGCACCCGGAAGGTCCGGTGGTACTTCGCAGGCATCCCAACGGAGCTCCGGGCTCTAAAGCGGGTGAGTGTGCATACCTACTTAAAAAGATCACCATCGTTCCTGTCCTGAAACAAAGAAGGCACAGTGGGGAGAAAATGTCAACTTCTTTACTCATATCCTCAGATCCTTCTGATTTCATGCAGAACATTAAAGTGTAAGATTTATGTGTCAGAAAAGTATTTAAAGCAAGTAGAGAATAGAGAATAGTATGTATGTATGGTGAATTTAGACTTGGACTAGGTTAAAAAATTAATACGTGAATTTATTAATTAACAATATTGTATATTGTAGATTTGTATATGTATATATATATATATATAGATAGTTAATTTATTATTTATTTATAGCTCCTCTCTTTCTCTCCTGTACTTGTTCCTTTTCTCCCTCTATATCTTTATATCTTTATATATATATTTTTTTCTTCTCTTTCTATACACCTGTCTTTTTTAAGAGCCCTGTAACGCCCAAATTTCCCATTCGTGGGATAATAAAAGATCACTCTACTCTACTACTCTACTACAAGCCTCACTGTTTCTGTGCTATCTTTTATTGAGCAGAATATTCAAGCTAAAGCAGATCACACCTAACAATGGTAAAGAATTGAGAATGGTAGATACATACACTTTGTTTGCAGAAGCAAATAAAATGATGAAAATTATATTCTTTGTTAGAACAGGCTTTAGATTTTTTTGTGGATTCAGGGACAGGCTATTCAGTTATACTGACAAGTTCATCACACCAACAGGAACCAGTGGTTTTGTCCTGGTGTGTGTGGGAGGCTTAAGCAGGAAATTGAAAAATGTACAATACTCCTCACATGTACGTTTACTCTTGTCCAGTTAAACTGTTAGGTAGAGATCTAGAGTATAATTATGTAGCTTTAAATCAGTACAACTGAGGGGTTGAAAGTAATAGGACCCACATTGCAAGTCGAGAAAAATGGAAAATTCCCCAGGCAGATGGGTATTAAGGTATGAACAAGCATGCGATTTTAGCAATACTGATATTTAAAAAGGAAAGATATGGTACAGTAAGAACTGCATGCATACATAACGGATACAACATTTTGTTGTGCCAGTTGTATAAGAGTAAAGCATGATTTCGGGCTGTTTAAAATGAATTGATCACAACTGGTTCGACCTTTAGACTTTTGATCATGTCAGAACCATTAGCACCTCAAGACAATGAGCAACAGAAGGTAGGGGACCTCTCTTTAACTCACTAAAGGCCAGTGGAAGTCATTGTAGACAGTGAAGAAACAATGAACCCATAGTGTATTTCTCAGTATTCCCATTCATTCAGATTCACTTTTCAGTTTGATGGGAAGCCCTTCACATTCCCTCTTATTCCAAGGCTTTTATGAGTCACTATGATTCAACATATCACAAAACCCATCACCAAGATTATTTTTGGGAATGTTTTCTTATTGTTAAGCTTTTATTCCCAAAAATGCCATTCTTGAGCCTCTTGAGTTGTTTGATTCATGGGAAATGTCCTCATGCTCCTGATATGGTTACTTGCACACATGGAAAAATAAGGTAGGTTGTGCTGTAGTTTTCATTCATTAAGTTCTTGCTTTTGACCTCCTCCTGAACATTTATTCTGTGCAAGTCGCGCAATGGAGTTTATGAAGGCTTTTACTGAAACGTCCTGACAGCAGGGCATTACAATAATCTAGTTTTGAGGTGATAAATGCATGTATCAATATTTCTGCATCGTGTAGTGTGAGTGAACTTCTAAGTTTAGCAATGTTTCTATGGTGAAGGAAAGCTATTTTAGCAATATTTCTAAATGCGTTTATCTAGAGATTGAGCCGAGTCAGTTGTGATGCCCAGGCTTTTGACAGTAGATTTAAGAATAACGGTAAAATTTTGAATATTTTTTGTCTGAAAGTTTGTCTCTAGCAATTTTAGGACCAAGTCAAATAGCCTCTGTCAAAGAACAATATATATCGATCTATATATTCTTTCTTTAATACAAACCTGAGATGGGAAATCAAGCTTTGATAGATTGGGAAGTCAGTTATTTTAGTTCTGTTTTCAACCACACGCCCCTTTGCATGCCCCTTAGCCATTTTAAAGAGCAATTCTCATTCTATGGTTGGGATAAATATAAATTAAAAATATTAATCTCCTCAACCTTGGTCACTTAAAACAGACTACAGATACAGACATATTCTCACAGTTAAGGTATGTATAGCAAGCACTTTATATCAGCATTTTATAACATCATGTTCTAAAAACCGTCCTTCAGGCTCACTTCCACAAGATCTCCCGCCCCTTTTAACATCTTTGCACCATAAACTGAACATAAAAAGGCAACTGGGTTTGATGAGAAAATTATCCCTTCATTCTCACCTGGTGCAATACACCTCACTTCAGGACAAAAATATCACCAAAACAAAGATGTGGTTTGCAAGGAAAGGAATTGCCCAATATCAACGTTTTACCATTTTACTCTGGGCTACAATAGACCAATTTCCAGAATGAAAATATCCAAGCTTATGGTTAGATAACTGTCCCTCCTTCTCTCATAACATCAGCAGCCTAGAATCAAAAGTTTAACTCAAAATTCCCTGCCTGTCCGACAAAAAGTGACCACCTGGATTTAACAAAGCAAATAGGTAAGAACCACAATTTGGATAATTACTGCATGGACAATAATAATATTTTATGATTTTATGATTATTTTATGACTAATAATTATTCAGCGGCAACAAGTTATTTAACCCAGTGGCAGTGGTCTAGTGGCAGGGTACTTGCCGACAGACCTATAGATCAAGAGGTCCAAGGTTTGAATCCCACCTCTAGCACTACCACCATTGGGTCTCTGAGTTATTCCACTGGGACTGGCCTTGTACATGGAAGACGCTCTGGATATGAGCATCTGCTAAATGCTGCAAATATGAAAGTAACCCTAACTGATGCAATGATTAGCTTCTCATTATTTAAGCACATCCTGTGGTCGTGGAAAAAATGTTAATCTGTTTCAGAAGGGTCAAATTACTGGCATGCATCAAACAAAGAAAACATCTAAGGAGATGCTTAAACTAATACAATTGGGTTAAAAACTGTCCAACGCATTATTAAAAACTGGAAAGATAATGGGGAACCATTATCTTCATGGATTAAATTTGGTCAGTGATGCACCCATCATGCTTAGTGACTACCATACAAACCTGGGAGGGCCGTGCTATGATTTGGAGTTGCTGTCGTTGGTCAGGTCTAGGCTCAGCAACGTTATATGCCCAAAGAATGGGGTCAGCTGACTACCTGAATGAGCAGTTATTCCATCAGTGAATTTCTTCTTCTCTGTTGGCACGGGCATATTCCAAGATGACAATGCCAGGATTCATCGAGCTCAAATTGTGAAAGAGTTGTTCTGTGACCATGAGACATCCTTGTCACACGTGGATTGGCCACCACAGAGTCCAGGTTAATCTGACCCTAGTTAAAATGATTGCATTCCCATTATAGATTATGGTGATGTCATATACAGAATAACCTGCAAAAGCACAATCCAGAAGCTTGACTCTGTCATCCTTTTATCTGGTTAAATGGCAAAGTAAATAAATATATAAATAAAAAATAAAAACACTTCACTGTTCTCTTTATTCTACTGTAAACTATCCCTCTTTACAAAAACTGTAATTATACTAAACAAAGGACTATGTATGCTGCCTAGAACACCTACAACTGCTCATTATATTGCACTGAAGATCCCAAACAATGTGTTTACTCACACATTTTTACTTGTTGCTGCTTCCAAAAACTTGATCTGCAAAAAAACGTTAAAGCTAGACAACTTCATCAAGTCAGCTTTCAAGATTCTTTTTATGCACATTTTAAGCTGAAACATGCAACTGCCATCAGGATGAAGACAAAGTACATAGATAACAAATTAGCCTTGTTTTTAGTGGGTTTTTCTGTCTACAATTTTGAATGTTCCAACCACTTGGTGTCTGTGTTGTTGCCATGAGTCTAAAATCTATCTGTAGTGTTTTAGTCCAGGTGTAAGTAAAAAATCAAGCTAGTTTTCAACAAACCATCAAACAACATACACACTTTGTCTCAAGCAGTTAACTGATTAAAAACAGTTAAAACATTAAAAACTGCAATTAGCAATTAGTCCTCAAGGTAGAAACAACAACGTACTGGTCATGCAACTGAAAACAGTTAACAATAATGAAATAATTGTTGAGAAGAAACAAATACAGAAAAAAAAAAAACCCTAGCATTCTGTTAACAGGTCCAGGTGCTTAGGGTTGAGGGTCCCTGTTTCCTTGATGGAGCTAGGAGGCCCTCGCGTGGTCAAAACGAGCATCTGCAATCTTGGAAAAGATCAAACCATTTAACTTAAAAGCTTGAAATGAAAACATAAAAAAATTTACTACCAGTAGACTTTTTGCATGCTGTTCTTGCACTGGTAGGATCAAAGACCGACTAAATGATGGGATTTATGATCTATGAAACAGAAAAAAAAAAAAAAAATCCCTCATCACCAAGGCCAGGTTTTAATTGCGACATAACAATGAATGATAGAATGTTTTGCAATATGCATTGTCAGTTTCCACGATCCCTCTCTATAAGTATGACATCACCTTTATTTCTTTTTAGTGGTTTAATTATTTATTTGTTTATTTTTTTCTAATGCATATTTTGTTCACTGACGTTCCTTGTTCTGAGAATAGTTTGCAGCTTTTATTCTGAAAGCATGATCAGTATGGTCATTTTTTTTGTCTCCTTTTTTTAATAAAGAGGAAAGTCTTTTAATGAAGATACACATAAATTTAAAGTGACAATTCTTGTCACTGTGAAACACAGCGATGGCTTAGTGTTTAGGGAGATGGCCTCAGGATAAGAAGATCATTGGTTCAAATCCCAGACCAGTAGGTTTCCCTTAGGTACCTTTGGGCAAGGTACCGCCCCCATCACTTCTCCCCGGGCACTTTCTGTAGCTGCTCCCTGCTGCAGGTGTTTGTGTGTGGGTAAAATGCAGAGGTGTAATTTTGTTGTGGTTCATTGTGATATGCCGTGTACTCACAATGACAAGAATGGTCACTTTCACAGCACAGCACATCAACCTCTGCAACCTCTGAAAATCAACCTCTGCATTTTATTGGTTGATACGATTTGAATCCACAACCTTCTGATTTTGGGCCCAATGCCCTAAATCCTAGGCAACCACTGACCCTCAAAAAGGTATCATATAAATGTGTAGCTTGTTTTAGCAATATGGAAAAGTGAAAAAAAAAAATAGTTACATGAAATGAGGGTGGTGGTGGTCTAGTGGTATGATACTTGTCTATGGACCTATGGCTCAAGAGGTCCCAGGTTCATATCCCACCTCTGGTACTACCAAGACCCTTAACCCTGAGTTACTCCAGGGGGATTGTCCCCGTAAATAGGACATTTAAGTTGCTCTGGATAAGAGCGTCTGCTAAATGCAGCAAATGTAAAGGCAGCAAATTATATATAAATTGCATTAAAATGATAAATAAAAGAAACATGATTCAAACTATAAAAAAAAAAAAAAATCCCTTCAAGAAACTAGACCTGTTTGCACAATGATTGGGCCTTATTTCTTTATTTTGAATTTTTCTTTTTTAGGTATTCTTTTGTTTCTACCTTGCGGATTCATTGCTATTTGTTTTTAAGCATTCCTCTTGATCGACTAATGCAATCAAATAATTTCAAGTGACATAAGACCTGTGCAAGTAAAAAATAATGAATATATAAATAAATAAATCGAACATTGCTTGTTCAGATGTAGAATTATTGCTTGCCCAGGTCTGATTCCCGTCCAATGCAGTGATGTGGGGCACTGATGGTAATTTTTCTCTCATCACATTCCAGTTCATCAAAGATCAAAAGGGACAGAGGACCAAATTTTGTTACATAAACATGATTGATGTTATAAGATATCTCATTTACACACATCCTCACTGCACCAATGTACTGATGCTAATTTTATATTTGAAAATTAACCAGTAATTTTATGGAATTTCATGATTTGTAATTAATTAATAAATATGTTAAAATAGCATATTGCTTGTTTATTATTATTATATATTATATATATATATATATATAT
>JABMDN010021539.1:0-12815 GCA_017165825.1 Hepsetus odoe
CCCGGGACCTCTTTCCCAGCTCAGTCCCCTGTTTAAAGCAATATTAAAATGTTCAAAATAATAGCCAAGTAAATAAGAACACCATCCAGGGCTCGGCTGGGAGTATCTGCACCAGCCAGGAAAGGGCAGCACACGATCACTCACCCATCCTGGCAGGAGGGAGCAGTGCATGTCAACAGCTGTCAGCAGTCACCAGTCAGCATCAGCACTTCAAACCAAAGCTCTGAGCTAACTACTGATTCAGAGTGTCTGACAGGGCTGCTAACTGGAGCTGTTTGAAATAAACACATGAATCAATAAATGAATAAAGATTATTTTTTGTTTCTGTGTTGAAATCTGGGACTCCCCTTTCAGTTCAGGTGTTCTTACAAATATTGATGAGGCGAAGATTCATTCTCCTTAATAACCAGCACCTTCCCTACAGCACTTTCTATAAAAGTCATTGCAGTGTATGTGAACGATGCAGTGTCGTGGGCTGGACATCAATGCAGAGCCGAGAGCGTCGTAATGATAACGTGTACAGAACTCATAAACTAAACATACTGAAAATAACATGTAAAAGATAACTACACACAAAAGTAGGAACACAGAGTGATCAGCGCCCTGCTCCGATTCATTGGGGTGTATAACACCCCCCCGATGGGGCTCACCTGTCACCCAAGGCAGAGGTGTGCACAATCAGAGCAGGACGCTGAACCATCACTGAACCGTCACAGTGAACCTCCAATGAAAATCTGTACGCAAGGCTGAACCATCACCATGTGTTTTTGTCTTACAGATTTCATATGTTCAATAAATTTAAATAAATCGCTAATATTATTTTTTGCCAGTAAATATTGTATACACATGAAGATCAGTTAAGGTGAAGGAGAAATCTGGAGTGAGACTCCAGAATTAAATGTGTTTGTAATGGTGAGGGTGGAACAGTGTAGCACGGATCTCCAAACGTGAGTATGTGTTGATGTCAGCTGATTAACTGTAACATTTCTGAAGTTACCTACAAGTTTATAATCTTAATGATATTTCAGTTTAAGAGAACTGAAGTGAATGATTTAGTCCTAATTCACATGTTAGTAGACTGTATCATCTCCTTCATTACCTTTTTTTAAATAAATGATGTATTTAGTCCCACCACTGTTGCATGTGTGGGCCAATCCCTGCTCTAGATTTAAACTCTATAGCCTACAAACTCTATATATAGTGCGACCCCCAACACATGCTGCTGGTGTGTTTATACATCAAGTACAGTTAGTATGTGCTTAACAATAAACTCAACATTTATTTTATTTCATTGCTGCTTTATTGCAACTGAAACTGAAGGATTATAATGTTGCATGAAAAAAGTCAGAAAGCAAGCAGTAAAATACAAAAGTGTCAGGCAGTGTTACAAGGTTACAATATATAGAGAAAGACTTTGCCTTTTATTTAATAATTTTCATTTTTAATTGAAGCAACAAACACAGGATGGTCCAGTTCATTTTGAAGCTGCAGTAGAAACTGAAGTATTACTCGCTCACTCGCTCCTTTTCATAGCCGCTTGTTATAATCATGATCACAGGGCTGGTGGAGCCTATCCCAGCTCTCAAAGGGTGAACGGTGGGGACACACCCTGTCAGGTCTCCAGTCCATTGCAGATGAGAATTACTACAGAAGTAAATTATTCAATGTAGAGCAGGAAACATTATCAGCATTCAGACCCTGTTACACAGTTAACATTCATCTACACATTGAGTGTTAAACCTAAGAACAGCTGAACCTGATCGACATCAAAAATGAATAAAGGCAAAGATTTCTAAATGTCGAGTGAATCTAAAGTGAGGAGAACTTAAGCTGAAGAAACAAAAGTTAAAGGAAGACTTTGCTGAATTTATGCTTGAAGTAATTTTCTGCATTATCATGTAGCGATGCTCCACTAGATCTTCTCCTCGTTGTACTCAGTGGAGATAGCGTAGCCAAACTGGCACCTGTACTCTCCCAACTCTTCACTCTTCTGGCAGCCTGTGGTGATGATCAGCCTGACGGGAATCTTCACATCCACTTCTTTCCTCATCACATTCACTGTGAGCTTGGTGTGAGGAGGGACCTTCACTGGCAGGGAGATTTGGACACTCTTCTTCTCAGACCTGGTGTTGCTTTTCCCCTTCTCCACAGTGAAGGTGTTACTCAGAGAAAAGTTGTGCTGTCCCTTCATTAGACCCACATCTATGGTAAATGAAGATCTCCAGTTGATCTGTGTTGCATTGCTAAAGCTAAAGCTTTCAGTGATGGAGCCCCCGTACTCCTGATTCAGCTGAGTGGTGAAGCTTTGCTCTTGATTCCCGTGGTTCAAAGCACATACAGAATCGAGGACAACCGATTTTACATCTTCTTCCTTCTTGTCCCAGAGGACTTCTGCAGTAATGACAGGTTTTCCTGGCTTCAGCGGACGCAAGTAAGACAATTTATCATTGAAGTCTTCATACCAAGACACATCTCTGGAAGCTCTGGCCAACCTCTGAGCACCACTTCCGTCACAATTTTCATAGAGAACCCATGTTCCTCTCTGCACCTTGTGAGAAGATACAATGTCATTGAAATCTCCGTAGTACAGATTGGTCTCAGTCTTGAGGACAAGACTCCTGCCCTCATAGTTTGCATGTTCATATAATGTGATCTGAGGATCTGACAGGTCCTCCGTCACCATCTCCAGTGAAGAAAAGGTATCGTTCTGCTCGACTTGGGCATATTCTCCCTCCTCGTAGACAAACCAGTTGCCTTTGAAGTAAACATCTGTGTATGCCACCCAAGGAGCCCCGATCACCTTCAGAGAGGAGATGCAGTCGTTGAAGTTCTCATTAATTAAGTTGGGGACAGAAGAGGTAAACTCTTTGCTGAGGCCACTAAAGCCACGATGTTCGTAGACGATGATCTTGCTCATGGTGTCTGGAGGAGATTTTCCTCTGAAGCTGGTGAAGAAGAGTTAGTGAATGAGATTCTGAAAGCTGTGCAGAATAAGGGGCGAGTACTGAAGGCTGTGCAGGGTTCACGTTGAACTGCGCAGGGCACTTCCTACCAACCTCTCACGGTGATTCGCGCTGGCCGTGTTCCCGCTAACAGCTGCGCGTGGCGCTTCCTCTACTGGCGGATCGCTGTGATTGGTTCGTTGCCCTTTCTCCGCTGGCGGATCGCTGTGATTGGTTCGTTGCCCTTTCTCCGCTGGCGGATCGCTGTGATTGGTTCGTTGCCCTTTCTCCGCTGGCGGATCGCTGTGATTGGTTCGTTGCCCTTTCTCCGCTGGCGGTCACTGTGGATGGTTCCGTTGCCTTTCTCCGCTGGCGGATCGGATGGTTCGTTGCCCTTTCTCCGCTGGCGGATCACGGGGATTGTCGCGCTGGTTACGCTGAACAGCGCAGGGCGCTCCACTATCAACGTCCCGCTTTGAATAATGTAGGGGGAAAGCTCCGCCATCCTCCTGCTTTCCGGAGCGGGAGAAGACATGTAATGTTCAACACGTCCAGGCACCGCTGTGTGTTCGCGGCTAGAGCGACCAGCCTCTGCAGCAGGAAGTTGAACCAGTCGCGCCATCTCAGGCCCCAGGCTGACTGATGAGCGGGATATCTGTCGTCTCCCGCCCCAGACGCTCCTGGCTGTGGCCGCGGCGTCCGTCGCACCCAATCCTCGCCCTCCAATTCCTCACGGAGGTCCACAGACTCAACGCACGCCAGCACCCTCGTCTCCCAGGTTTCAATAAACTCCAACGTCCTCTTGATCACGGCTGCACACGTTTCTCAACACCGCTCGTGATCGCACTCCTGACTCACGCGACGTCCACGCGCTGGCGACTCATTCTGTAAGTCAAGGAGTTCAGATCTCACTTTATTAACTATATTAACAAAGCAAGAGCAAGGACTGCGGTCGGCTAAAACCAGAGGGCTGCAGCCTAAGCCAAGATACAAGATTGCCAAAGTGCCCAAATACCATACCACTTCTAGACCCCAGGCCTAACGAATGAGCCAGCTCTGTTCTGACTCCTCAGGGCTTAAATAGTCAGCCCCAATGAAGCACACCTGTGCCTGCATGAGCTCAGGTGTGCTCAGTCAGAACAGAGCGCCCTCTACCGTGCCCAAAACACACCTCACCCGTGACAAGTAGAGAGGCTTAATAACTGCTATTAGAATTATTTTGCTTTGGCCAGGTTAAGGGAAAGAGTTTGTTTCTAGTAAAGGCCCGATTATCCACTGGTGTATGACCTCTTTGAGTGGTCTGGTAAGAACTGCATCTGAGATGGGAGCAGAAGATCTGGAAGAGAAATAGGTGAAGAGTCAGTCTGCAGCACTGGATTGGCCGTGTATCTGTTGGTCTTGGGGGTTTTGCCGATCTGCATCATATCTCTGTCTCGGGCAGCAGACCCAGGGTGTATTTATTTGTCTTTGGATTTCTTGCCAATCTTATTGGTTTTGCTTATCTTGTGTTAAAGAAATCCATAAAGTGCTCGCGTTACTTACATATGAGTATCACAACCTTCAGCTCCTGCATGGTTCCTCCTAGTGTAGATACTGTGTTGAGAAACAATCTAGGATTATTTCTATTGGACTCTATTAGTGTGGATAGGTAGACAGAGCGTGCGAATGTAAGTGCCCTCTTATATTGTAAGAAACTCTCAGTCCAGGCAGAGTGAAATGATTCTAATTTTGTCAGCCACCATTTACACTCTAGTTTCACCTTTTTACCTTTGCTGATGTTTGGTTGTTGCTTTTAAGCGGAACTAACTTTTTGTCTAATTCTTTCATGTGTTAATGATGCTCACATGGTCTAACGTGGAGATAGACGTTCTCTAAGCATTCAGTCAGATTATGCAGCTCTTCTGGACCCGAATGGTGAACTAATCAGTGTTGACCAGTCTGAAAAGATTTTGATAAAACTCTGGGCTGTGGAGGACGATATTTTATGGCCAAGACGATCTTGAAGTGATGTATATAAATTAGAGCTGTTATGATTCTCATATGTGATAAGATCACTGCTGACTGGGGAATTATGGCTGTATTGGTAACTTGACCACCTCGTCTAAGGATTAAGTCTAAAGCAAGATTATGAGTGAGTGGCCCCATTGTGAGTACAAGTTAAGAGCGCAGTGTAAAAAGAGAGTTAAGGCTAATTCCAGTGAGGTCTTGTTCTTTCTCTACATGAATATTAGTGTCACCAACAATTACTTTATTTTTATAAACTGCCAGGCTTCTTAGAACAGCACCTAACTCCTTTAGGACCTGTGAGGAGGTCCTGGTGGTCTGTAGATGGCCCAGTGGTTAGGGCACTGGCTGCATGATTGGAGGATCGGGTTCGAACCCGCCGCCAGTAGGTTGCCTGGTACCCTTGAGCAGGGTGCACGTCCCGTCCAGCTCCTCCCTGCGGAGTATGACTGGCGAACCTGTCAGGGTGTGGCAGAAAGCCAGTGAATGAATGACTGACATTTGACTATATTGAGATAATGGGTTTCAAAAGAAGAGAGGTTTAAACGTGTTCTCTGACTAAAATTCATTTAATGTAATAAACTCATCAGGTTTGACCCAGGTTCTGTGAACTAGAGCATCAAAATCCTGTTAATCATCTCATTTACAGTCATGACTTCAGAGAGTTTAGTGATCTAACATTGAAAGTTCCAGCTTTAGATCTAAGGTGCTGTTGCTGATTTACAGTTTCACATTCATCAGATTGTAGAAACAGTTTCTGAGTTTTTCTTCTGTATGGTTTTGTTAGAACAGTGCATTCTCAATATAGTGAACCTTAGGTGGCCTTCTCACTGCAGCTTGCAGCGGTTGGTTTAGTCGTGTCACAGGACTGGTCTGGCCCTGGTTGGTCAACAGCGACTACCCTAAGCTATCTGCCGTCTTACTAACGAACTCTGGGCTGTGTTGCAAGAAATGAGAGCAGCACTGTCGCGTGAGAAAGTGGACATTCAAGATGACTTACCCTCAAAAGTAGTCGGTATATGAACGCATTATCTTCTGAGCACCGCCCGGACATCCAGCAATGCTGGCCAAGTTACTATTAGGCCACACCGCTTATTACCGTCGAACATAGTCACGGGTAATTCACACACATCTATAATACTTCAAAGCACTTCCCCTGTAAGTGACAGCTGTATTTCTGTATTGAACATTTTATATAATCTGTATATTTGATTTATTTATATTTTCAGAAATCTAAAATCACTAAAGTGACTTTGTAAATGTAATTTTATTATCATCCCATTTTTTCTGCATCAGGTTTCAGGCCACCAGGTGTTTCCATTCTTACACATATCTGTGTCAATCAGGCGGTTTGAGTCTGTTCACATGTTGGACTGCCTGTCTGGCTCTGAGCATCTCCGAACTGCTAATCTGCAAACCGAATATAATTCACTTTACTCCCCTAATGAGAGGATTCAGTGAGGCTTTATTTGAGCTCGGCTTCTTTCAAATCTTCATATTCTGCTTGGCTTTTGTTGTAAATGATCGATTCTTCATGTTTCTGCACTTTATTTACAAGTGCTTTTCCTTTTAACCCTAACGTTCTAACTGCAAACATCTGTACTTTCTCCCTACCAGTTCAGGAATCACAGGGTCTTCCACAGTTTGGTTGCACATTTGTGAGAATTATCCATTTCATTTTCTTTACTTATTATCAGGAATTTTAATAGTCAAATCATAAAACAGCAGTACACACACACACACACACACACACACACGCGTGTTTTATCTGTGAGAGCCTGTGAAGTGCTTAATGATACCGATGTTCTGGGTCAGATTACTTGGGAGGGCCGAACTAAACTGAATTAAAAATTAAAGTCTGGAGAATTCTTCTATGTGCAGTAAAGAAAAGATGTGTGTGTGTGTGTGTGTGTGTGTGTGTGTGTCTGTGTGTGTGTCTGTGTGTGTATGTATGTGTCTCTGTGTTTGTGTGTGTATGTGTGTGTGTCTGTGTATGTGTGTGTGTCTGTATGTGTGTGTGTGTGTGTGTACATATATATAACTGAAAAAAATAGAAAAAATTTTCAAAGCATGCATGCTTGTAAGTGAAAATTGAAAGTGACCTCTCAAATCCATTTTTTTGTCATAAACACTGGCACTGATAGTAGATATGTTTGATGTGCATGTATTAGAGAGTTTCATCTCTAAAGTATCTCTAATCAGTTGGCAGCAGTTTGCTGGCAGGCGGTAAACCATTATAAACACTGATGGGCAGAAGGGATGTTTTTTTTTTTTTCATTTTGTAAATTGATAAAAAATAAACAATCATTATTTATATTTCTGAAAGCATTCTTTCTTTACAGCATTTTCACCTGCCTAAAACGTTTTGCACAGTACTGTATATATGTGTGTGTGTGATATTTGTTAAATCTTTGAAAAAATTTTCCTCTCACTTTGCCTCTCCTGTTTGACTCTTTAGTAGTTCTTTTTTTGCTGAAAATATCTTTGCTGATTAAAACCTTTGTATTAAATTTAAAAATGTTTTTGGCTCTGTTTATTCACAAAATATTTTTATTTCCAGAAAAATCTTTGAAATAATTTATCCGACGCAGGTTGATGAAGGGAACTTGGTATTTGTTGTAGTAACACCTTTCTGAATGAAAGAAGAGCCAAGAGCTGAAGTAGAAGAAATGAGCAGAGCTTTTTCCTCTGAGAGCATCATGTGGTCTGGAGAATCTGAACAAAGAACATGAAGTCAGAGGAGGAGAAAGGTTCACTCTTTACTACATAAATGACACTTCAGTGAATTTTGTGTTGAAAGTTTAAGCAAACAGAATTAATTTGGAGAAGTTCTCTAAAAAATGAACCATGAGATACAGAACGTGAGAAAAAATTTTCTGTTTTCTCACTGTGGGACAACATCACTACCCACTGCACCGCCGAGCCACCCGATCAACAACATGCTGGATTTATAACTGCAGCTGAAGAACTGTCCTCCAAAGAAGACCTTCTGAGAGTTCCCCACTGATCCACCTGCTGCAGAGCGTTTACTCCTGCGCTGTATGTGTTTGCATAGACAAATCCTGTTCAAGGTCATAACAGTTCCTGCAGTCTGACTGATCTTTCTGTGGTTCTGTTGTTGAACCATTTCCTGAAGAAAAATCAAAACCTCAGTCTGATGCTGATTCAAGTGACACCTAGTGGAGAAAATAACACAGCAGGAGATTTGAGTGCTTGAGGTGCAGCACTGAAGAGGGGGAACAGTGCATGTTCAGAAGAGATAGATAGATAGATAGATAGATAGATAGATAGATAGATAGATAGATAGATAGATAGATAGATATCTGTTTATTTGCTATTTACAGGTCAACGATCATGGTGTGAGTGTCACTTTCCAGCGGTAGAACAGCTTCACCTGGTGGAGAGGCTCCTGTAAACAGTTTGTTTCCCTTCATTATTCTTTATCCTCCTAGCAGGACCTCTTTCCCAGCTCAGTCCCTGTTTAAGCAATATTAAAATGTTCAAAATAATAGCCAAGTAAATAAGCACCATCACCATCAGGTGATGGTGACACCATCCAGGGCTCGGCTGGGAGTATCTGCACCAGCCAGGAAAGAGGCAGCTTCCGATCACTCACCCATCCTGGCAGGAGGGCAGTGCATGTCCAGCAACTGTCAGCAGTCACCAGTCAGCATCAGCACTTCAAACCAAAGCTCTGAGCTAACTACTGATTCAGAGTGTCTGACAGGAGCTGCTAACAGACCTACTAAATAAACACATGAATCAATAAATGAATAAAGATTATTTTTGTTGTTTCTGTGTTGAAATCTAGGACTCCTTTTCAGTTCAGGTGTTCTTCAAATGATGAGGCGAATTCATTCTCCTTAATAACCAGCACCTTCCCTACAGCACTTTCTATAAAAGTCATTTGCAGTGTATATGAGCGATGCAGTGTCGTGGGCTGGACATCAATGCAGAGCCGAGAGCGTCGTACTGAACTTTAATAACTGATAACGTGTACAGAACTCATAAACTAAACATGCTGAAAATAACATGTGTAAAAGATAACTACACACAAAAGTAGGAACACAGAGTGACCAGCGCCCTGCTCCGATTCATTGGGGTGTATAACAGCCCCCCGATGGGGCTCACCTGTCACCCAAGGCAGAGGTGTGCACAATCAGAGCAGGACGCTGAACCATCACTGAACCGTCACAGTGAACCTCCAATGAAAATCTGTATGCAAGGCTAAACCATCACCATGTGTTTTTGTCTTACAGATTTCATATGTTCAATAAATTTAAATAAATTGCTAATATTATTTTTTGCCAGTAAATATTGTATACACATGAAGATCAGTTAAGGTGAAGGAGAAATCTGGAGTGAGACTCAGAATTAAATGTGTTTGTAATGGTGAGAGGGTGGAACAGCTTAACACGGATCTCCAAATGTGAGTATGTGTTGACGTCAGCTGATTAACTGTAATATTTCTGACGTTACCTACAAGTTTATAATCTTAGTGATATTTCAGTTTTAAGAGAACTGAAGTAGATAGTTAGTCCTAATTCACATGTTAGTAGACTGTATCATCTCCTTCATTACCTTTTAAATAAATGATGTATTTAGTCCCACCACTGTTTCATGTAGTGGGCCAATCCTGCTCTAGATTTAAACTCTACCAATACAAAACTCTATGTATAGTGCGACCCCCAACACATGCTGCTGGTGTGTTTGCCATCAGTACAGTTGAAGTGTCATTAATTTAATAAACTCAACATTGATTTTATTTCATTGCCTTTATTGCAACTGAAACAGATTATATGTGCATGAAAAAGTCAGAAAGCAAGCAGTAAAATACAAAAATTGTCAGGCAGTGTTACAAGGTTACGTATATAGAGAAGACTTTTGCCTTTTATTTAATAATTTTCATTTTAATTGAAGCAACAAACACAGGATGGTCCAGTTCATTTGAAGCTGGCGAAACTGAAGTATTACTCGCTCACTCGCTCCTTTTCATAGCCGCTTGTTATAATCATGATCACAGGGCTGGTGGAGCCTATCCCAGCTCTCACCAGGAGTGAAGCAGTTGAGGACACACCACATCAGTCTCAGTCCATTGCAGATGAGAGTACTACAGAAGTAAATTATTCAATGTAAGAACTTAAGAAACATTATCAACCTTCGAACCATATTACACAGTTAACATTCATCTACACATTGAGTGTTAAACCTAAGAACAGCTGAACCTGATCGACATCAAAAATGAATAAAGGCAAAGATTTCTAAGTAATAAATTGAATCTAAAATGAGAGACCTTAAGCTGAAGAAACAAAGTTAAGGAAGACTTTGCTGAATTTATGCTTGATAATTTTCTGCATTATCATGTAATGATGCTCCACTAGATCTTCTCGCCGTTGTACTCCAGTGGAGATAGCATAGCCAAACTGGCACCTGTACTCTCCCAACTCTTCACTCTTCTGGCAGCCTGTGGTGATGATCAGCCTGACAGGAATCTTCACATCCACTTCTTTCCTCATCACATTCACTGTGGCTTGGTGTGAGAGGGACCTTCACTGTAGGGAGATTTGGACACTCTTCTTCTCAGACCTGGTGTTGCTTTTCCCCTTCTCACAGTGAAGGTGTTACTCAGAGAGAAAAATTTATTGCTGTCCTTCATTAGACCCACATCTATGGTAAATGAAGATCTCAGTTGATCTGTATTTGCATTGCTAAAGCTAAAGCTTTCAGTGATGGAGCCCCGTACTGATTCAGCTGAGTGAAAGTGAAACTTTGCTCTCTTGATTCCGTGGTTCAACACATGTACAGAATCGAGGACAACCGATTTTACATCTTCTTCCTTCTTGTCCCAGAGGACTTCTGCAGTAATGACAGGTTTTCCTGGCTTCAGCGGACGCAAGTAAGACAATTTATCATTGAAGTCTTCATGCAAGAGACATCTCTGGAAGCTCTGGCCAACCTCAGAGCACCACTTCGTCTAATTTTCGACAGAACCTGTATTCCTCTGCACCTTGTGAAGATACAATGTCATTGAAATCTCGTAGTACAGATTGGTCTCAGTCTTGAGGACAAGACTCCTGCCCTCATAGTTTGCATGTTCATATAATGTGATCTGAGGATCTGACAGGTCCTCCGTCACCATCTCCAGTGAAGAAAAGCTATCGTTCTGCTCGACTTGGGCATATTCTCCCTCCTCGTAGACAAACCAGTTGCCTTTGAAGTAAGCATCTGTATGCCACCCAAAGGGCTGATCACCTTCAGAGAATGCAGTCGTTGAAGTTCTCATTAATTAAGTTGGGGACAGAAGAGGTAAACTCTTTGCTGAGGCCACTAAAGCCACGATGTTCGTAGACGATGATCTTGCTCATGGTGTCTGGAGGAGATTTTCCTCTGAAGCTGGTGAAGAAGAGTTAGTGAATGAGATTCTGAAAGCTGTGCAGAATAAGGGGCGAGTACTGAAGGCAATGCAGGGTTCGTGGGCTTGCAGGGCACTTCCTACCAGCCTCTCACGGTGATTCCGCGTGTTCCCGCTAACAGCTGCGCGTGGCGCTTCCTCTACTGGCAGATCGCGGTGATTGGTGCGTGTCACTTTCCACTGAAGGATCGCGGTGATTGGTTCGTTGCCTTTCTCCTTCGGCGGATCGCTGTGATTGGTTCGTTGCCCTTTCTCCGGTGACGGATCGCGGTGATTGGTTCGTTGCCCTTTCTCCGCTGGCGGATCGCTGTGATTGGTTCGTTGCCCTTTCTCCGCTGGATCGCGTGATTGGTTCGTTGCCCTTTCTCCGCTGGCGGATCGCTGTGATTGGTTCGTTGCCCATTTCTCCGCTGGCCCGGATCGCTGTGATTGGTTCGTTGCCCTTTCTCCGCTGGCGGATCGCTGTGATTAGTTCGTTGCCCTTTCGCCGCTGGCGGATCGCTGTGATTGGTTCGTTGCCCTTTCTCCGCTGGCGGATCGCAGGGATTGTCGCGCTGAATTTACACGCTGAACAGCGCAGGGCGGCTCCACTATCAACGTCCCGCTTTGAATAATGTAGGGAGAACGCTCCGCTTTCCTACTGCTCTCCGGAGCGGGAGAAGACATGTGGTTCAACACGTCCAGGCACCGCTGTGTGTTCGCGGCTAGAGCGACCAGCCTCTGCAGCAGGAAGTTGAACCAGTCCGCGCCTATCTCGGGCCCCAGGGGACTGATGAGCGGGATATCTGTCGTCTCCCGCCCCAGACGCTCCCTGGCTGTGGCCGCCGGCGTCCGTCGCACCAAATCCTCGCCCTCCAATTCCTCACGGAGGTCCACAGACTCAACGCACGCCGGTACCCTCGTCTCCCAGGTTCCAATAAACTCCAACGTCCTCTTGATCACGGCAGCACACGTTCTCAACACCCGCTCGTGATCGCACTCCTGACTCGCGACGTCCACGCGCTGGCGACTCATTCTGTAGAGTCAGGAGTTCGGATCATAACTTTATTAACTATATTAACAAAACAAGAGCAAAGGACTGCAGTTCTAACTAAAACCAGAGAACTGCAGCCTAAACCAAGATACAAGATTACCAAGTGTACAAAACCACCATACCACGCCTAGACTGAGCCTAACGAATGAGCCGCGCTCTGTTCTGACTCATCGGGGCTTAAATAGTCCGCAGTGAAACACACCTGTGCCTGCATGAGCTCAGGTGTGCTCAGTCAGAACAGAGCGCCCTCTACCGTGCCCAAAACACACCTCACCCGTGACAAGTAGAGGCTTAATAACTGCTATTATGAATTATTTTGGCACACAGCCCAGGTTAAGGGAAGAGTTTACTATTTCTAGTAAAGGCCCGATTATCACTGGTGTGACCTCTTTGAGTGGTCTGGTAAGAACTGCATCTGAGATGG
>JABMDN010021552.1:0-12607 GCA_017165825.1 Hepsetus odoe
AGGTAAGGTGTAAGATTAGATTTGGCTTTATATGGGGGTCTATTGTACGTGTTTATAGCCGGTAAGTATTGTGTTGTGTTGTGTGTTTTGTGAAAGGTAAGTATTCTATTGTGTCGTATGTACCTGAAAAGGGGAGTATATTTGTATGTTTTTTATACCTAGAGTCGTGGTAAGGGATTATTTTATTTTTTATTTCTATATTTTTGTATTTTGATTTTGATTTTTACTTTCCCAGTAGTGGATAAGAATTGTGAGATACATCATCAGTAGTATACCCGAGGGGTCACAGGGTGTTTCGGCCTTTCAATACTATACACCCTCTCCCTGGGGCGGCCAGCCAAGGTTGATCAGTCCTCGACTTGTATCTCATAGCCAATTGTTGTTGTTTTAGTTATTGTTTTTGCAAGAGTTTCCTTTTTTTTGGTTGTTGTTCCTGTGTCGATTCTATTTATGATCTGGTCTATGTACACCATGTTCCCTTTCCTATTTGGTTTTTATTCCCACTGTATTGTATCCATTTTTGATCATTTTTTAATTTTAAAGTTCACCTTTATAATTTTGATTTCAATATTTTTGTATCATGATACTTTGTTCAATAAAATTGAGTTCCAATTGAGATTCTGTTTTGACTTCTCTCTTTCATACATTCTGAAATATAGCTCATTAAACTCCCTTTAGTGCACATCTGTATTGGTGTGTGTGTGTGTGTGCACATCTGCACTGGTGCGTGTGTGTGTTTGGTGCTAGCCACCAGTAGAAGACTGGGCGTCCATTTAAGGTCCTTTTGCCCCGGACCACCGTCCCTGCGTGCTGTCCTAGTGGACCCAGGGGGGCTGGATACTCACCGCCCAGACCAAATACCCTTTTGTTAACACCGCCAGGTTTGCCCAGGATACTCGATAAGGGTCTGTGATACGGGTCTCGTCTTGGGGCCTGCCTCCGTTTTAGGAACAGAGTAGCGACGACAGGGCGGTCACTGAGTTCTCTGCGGCGTCAGAGTCTCTCGTGTCTCGTCCTGGGGTCGGCGCCCAAGCCACAAGTGGCTTTGGTTAGGGGCTTCGTCTCGCTCCCGATTCGAGACTGCGGGCCCATGGGCCGGGGGGGTGCGGATCCGACATGTTTCGCATATCTTTTCCGGTGTCCCTCGGTCCACGTCCCTGCCCCAGCTGCCTGTCGCCAGGTAGCTGTAAGACCCAGACCCGGGAAGGTAGTTTTCCGTAAAATACGTCACCCCCCAGACGGTCGTGGGTGGAGAGAACGGGGCGGCGGATGGCTTCCGTACACATTTCCGAAGAAATGTTTTCGGGAAGACATCAGGCTTCTACCGCCTCGGTCCCTCCGGGTTGGGGTTGTGTGAATGTGGCGGACAGCTCATCCCCCTTTCGCAAGGGCTGAAAAACCATCAGGCTTCTACCACACCCACTCCCCCCTCCTGACCCTGCTGCCTCAGTCTGCTACTTCGGTCCTATTCTGTAGTGCTTTTGTGGGTGACGGTGTATTTTGGTGATATTTTGATAAACTACTAGTTTGGTAGGAAACTCGTTTTAAATTGAATCCGCTGGGTTAAGTTTGCTTAATTTTCTTTGTTTTAGGAGTTTTATATCTTTTTGTGTGCTTGTTTACGGTAAGGTGCATTACTGTACGCTTCCTGATTGTCCATATTAGGCCGTACTGTACGTGACGCGTGTTGTCTGCTCGGTGGGGGCACTTCCTCACGTGCGTGTGTTGTGGTGTCTGCGGTTTAGCGTATTTGTGTGTCTGTCCCTTTAAGAGCTTTAGTCACGTGGTGTCTGCGTGAGGGGGGCCCCCTCCCTTCTGTGTTGTGTTAAGATGGAGGGCCTCGGGTGAGGCTGTGTGTAAGTATTTTTTCTTTATTTTTATGTAATTTTGTCTTTTCTTTTTTGTGTGCATTTGTTTTATTTTTGTGTTTGTGTTGTCACGTATGTTTTTAAGGTATATTTTGTGTTTGAGGTAGATTGTGTATGGTTGTTGGAGAGTTCGCATTTTTTTCTTTTTCATATTGTGTTTAGGTAGTCGTTATATTATGGTCCGTTTTATTGTGGGTGTTTTTTGTGTGTATTAGGTAGTGTTTTTATTAGAGTGTCCGTTTTATCGTGTGTCTTTTAGATCGGGGAAAGGCAGGAAGGGATTTGAATGTGCGGGCCAATAGGAATCGTCGATTCGTCGCCAGCGGACCAATAGGAGCAGCGGATCCAGGTAGGTGAGGCCCCTGTGTGCTTGCTCCATGTGCTTGTTCAAGTGGGGGGCTGTCCCTTTTTCTCTCTCCCCCCCTCCCTCTGCTCCCTCTCTCCCTCTCTTCCTCCCTCCTCTCTGCTGCTGAATCCCCCTCCTTCTCTGCTCCCCCTCCCCTCTCTGCTCTCACAGACACAGACACGCGCCTGCAGTCCGCGGCCCTTTGCTCTCCCCCCTTCCTCCCCCTTTTTTTCCTTTTTTTTCTTTATATACAGACCCTCCTTTCCTTATTTTTCCTCCTATCCCGTTGGTTTTTGATAAAGGGGTAAGACTTAGGGTCTATGTAAAAATCTTCTACCCCTTTCTATTTGTTTGTTAGTTAATTAATTAATTAATTTATTTGATTAAATAAATGAATAAATGAATAAGCCAATAAATAAATAACCAAACTTTATTTTAATTTTATCCCGTTTCTCTATATTCTTATTCTTTTGGTTCGATTGGGTGGGTCGCTGCCCCTTCCGGTCTCCGGATTCAGCCCGATCCCGTGTCCCGTTCTGGCCGTGCCTCTGACCCCTGGTTGTCGTTCCCTCCCAGGGTCCTCTTCCACTCCGTCCCCCCTGGTCCCGTTTACTCTACGTGTTCGGTATGTATATTCTATGTTGATGCGCCCACTCCCGTGTGTTCGTGTCCTTCTATGTATCGCCATTTGTGTGTGCCTGGGTGTTTATACTATATTATAATGATGTATTATATTTTGTGTTTTTCTTTGAGATTTGGTTAAGTTTTTTAGTGGTGGATTTTTAGGGGTGGGTGGACGATTTACAGGTAAATTTGGGGGTGGGGCATTAATTCGATAGTTGGTTTCAAGGGCCTTTGTTCCATGGATAATGGGACAGGGGTAGATGGGATGAGATCTTATTTTAATCTTTTCCCACTTATTCTTTGTTTGTCCTTTTCTCTATTCATTTCCATCTAGTACGTGTTATGTGTGTTATTGTTTAGGCTTGGCGGACCTACCATGTCGGAGGCGCTGGCTGGGTTAGGTTTGTGGAAGGTACGCTCCTAACCTATAATTAGGGAATAGGGACATGGTGAGCTTGGACAGATAGTTTTAAGTGATTTAAAGTAGCTCAGTGTAGGGATAGTAATTTTAGGTTTTCTTAGGGTAGGGCCAGATTAGTGCAAAGTGATTGTGGTTAGTTTAACTAAAATTAGGTCAGGGGTAGGGAAGGGGTTAATGTTCGGCTAGGTATAGATAGTGACCTTAGGTGTAGGGTAAGGAAGGATTAGGTTAATCTAACTCAAATTAGGGTTAGGGTAGAAGGTTAGGCTAGGGTTGGGGTATAGGGATAGTGACCTTAGGTTTAGGGGTAGGGGAGGGTAATGTGGGTTAGTTAGTTTAATTCAAATTAGGTTAGGGTAGGGAAACGGGGTTAAGGTTAGGCTGGGTATAGGAAAAGGACTTTTAGGTTTAGGGGTGGAGGGGGTCAGTGGTGTTTTACCCCCTTTTTTTTGTGTGTTAGTTTTTGACTCTGGTTAGGGTTAGGGTTAGGGTTAGGGTTAGGGTTAGGGTTAGGTTAGGGTTAGGGTTAGGGTTAGGGTTAGGGTTAGGGTTAGGTGAGGAATTTACAATGACTCCCCCCATCACATTCTTCGAATGTGCGGTTTGGTGTGGGGAGACCAAGGGAAGGGGCACGGGCCAACACATGATCAGTTCTGCCATTCAGTCCTTGGCTCTATTTTTAGTCCCTGGTATTGTGCTCTGGTACAGCGGTGGGCCCGGAAGCCCACCAGCCTGTCTGGGCTGAGTTGCACCTGAGCTCTAGCCTATTTTTAGAGAGTATTGTGCTCTGGTACAGCGGTGGGCCTGGAAGCCCACCAGCCTGTCTGGGCTGAGTTGTGCCTGAGCTCTAGCCTATTTTTGGGGTTATTCAAGGACCATTTAATGCTCTGGTACAGCGGCGGACCCGGAGGTCCGCCAGCCTGTCTGGGCTGAGTTGCACCTGAGCTCTAACCTATTTCTAGAAAGTGGCGTGCTCTGGCACAGCGGTGGGCCCGGAAGCCCACCAGCCTGTCTGGGCTGAGTTGTGCCGGAGCTTTAGCTTATTATTTGGGGGTATTTTGGGGGCCGTTTAATGCTCTGGTACAGCGGTGGGCCCGGAAGCCCACCAGCCTGTCTGGGCTGAGTTGCACCTGAGCTCTAACCTATTTTTAGAAAGTATTGTGCTCTGGCACAGCGGCGGGCCCGGAGGTCCACCAGCCTGTCTGGGCTGAGTTGCGCCTGAGCTCTAAGCTATTTTTAGAAAGTATTGTGCTCTGGTACAGCGGTGGGCCCGGAAGCCCACCAGCCTGTCTGGGCTGAGTTGCACCTGAGTTCTAGCCTATTTTTAGAAAGTATTGTGCTCTGGCACAGCGGTGGGCCCGGAAGCCCACCAGCCTGTCTGGGCTGAGTTGTGCCTGAGCTCTAGTCTATTTTTGGGGTTATTTAAGGACCGTTTTAATGCTCTGGTGCAGCGGTGGGCCCGGAAGCCCACCAGCCTGTCTGGGCTGAGTTGCACCTGAGCTCTAGCCTATTTTTAGAAAGTATTGTGCTCTGGCACAGCGGTGGGCCGTGAAGCCCACCAGCCTGTTTGGGCTGAGTTGTGCCTGAGCTCTAGTCTATTTTTGGGGTTATTTAAGGGCCGTATTAATGCTCTGGTACAGCGGCGGACCCGGAGGTCCACCAGCCTGTCTGGGCTGAGTTGTACCCGAGCTCTAACCTATCTTTAGAAAGTGTTGTGCTCTGGCACAGCGGTGGGCCCGGAGGCCCACCAGCCTGTCTGGGCTGAGTTGTGCCGGAGCTCTAGCCTATTTTTGGGGTTATTTGAGGACCGTTTTAATGCTCTGGTGCAGCGGTGGGCCCGGAAGCCCACCAGCCTGTCTGGGCTGAGTTGCACCTGAGCTCTAACCTATTTTTGGAAAGTATTGTGCTCTGGTACAGCGGTGGGCCCGGAAGCCCACCAGCCTGTCTGGGCTGAGTTGCACCCGAGCTCTAGCCTATTTTTAGAAAGTATTGTGCTCTGGCACAGCGGTGGGCCCGGAAGCCCACCAGCCTGTCTGGGCTGAGTTGTGCTGGAGCTCTAGCCTATTTTTAGGATTATTAAGGAACGTTATACCCTGGTACAACGGTGGACCCGGAGGTCCACCAGCCTGTCTGGGCTGAGTTGTGCCTGAGTTCTAACCTATTTTAGGGAATGGGGGACATTGGTGAGTTTGGGACAGGAGTAGTTTTGCTCGATTTAGGGTTAGGTTTAGGTGTAAGGATAGTAATTTTAGGTTTTCTTTAGGGGTAGGGCCAGGATTAGGGTAGTGATCAGGGTTAGTTTAACTAAAATTAGGGTTAGGGATAGGGAAAGGGTTAATGTTCGGGCTAGGTATAGTGACCTTAGATGTAGGGGTAGGGGAAGGGATTAGGGTTAGTCTAACTCAAATTAGGGTTAGGGGTAGGGAAGGGGTTAGGGTTAGGGTTGGGTATAGGGATAGTGACCTTAGGTTTAGGGGTAGGGGAAGGGATCAAGGTTAGTTTTCACTCAAATTAGGGTTAGGGGTAGGGAACGGGTTAAGGTTAGGGTTGGGTATAGGGAAAGTGACCTTAGGTTTAGGGGTAGGGGAAGTGGTCAGGGTTAGTTTAACTCAAATTAGGGTTAGGGGTAGGGAACGGGTAAGGGTTACGGCTGGGTATAGGGATAGTGACCTTAGGTTTAGGGGTAGGGGAAGGGGTCAGGGATAGTTTAACTCAAATTAGGGTTAGGGGTAGGGAAGGGTTAGGGTTAGGTATAGGGATAGTGACCTTAGGTTTAGGGGTAGGGGAAGGGGTTAGGGTTAGTTTTGCTCAAATTAGGGTAAGGGATAGGGAAAGGGTTAAGGTTAGGGGTAGGGGAAGGGATCAGGGTTAGTTTTACTACAATTAGGGTCAGGGTAGGGCAAGGGTCAGGGCTAGTGTTACTCAAATTACGGTGAGGGGTAGGGAGAGGGGTAGGGCTAGTTTCACTCAAATAAGGGTTAGTGTCAATGTGTCGGGCTAGGGTGCTTCAAATTGAGACTATGGATCATTCAAAAAATGGTCTTTTACTGTAAGTCTCTACTCAAAAGGAACACATAATTTTCTAGTCTTTGGAAAAACCTGTTTTGTGTGTTTTTCTAATGTAACTGTTTTTTGCCAATGATGTGGAAGGAGCCATATATATATATATATGTATATTTTTATAGGAAAGCGTAGGGGTCCTGGTAAATTTTCATTTCTAAAGAACCTTGATAACATCCCTTGTTTCCCTCATAGTTATTTTTGTACTTGCTCAAAAAGTGGTGAGTTGTTTTTGTACCATTGAAGCGTTACCCTTTTTGTTTTATTTTTTAGAAAAACCTAAAAATAAATATTTGAAAAAAATATTTATTTTAATTTTATTTTATTTATTATTTTTGGAAAGTTATCTACAATTTGAGACACATCGTCAGTAGTGTACCACAGGATCTCGGGGTGTTTCGGCCTTCGAACACTATACACCCTCCCCTGAGGCGGCCAGCTAAGGTCGATCAATCCTTAGCTTGTGTCCCTCGGTCAATTGGTTTTGTTTTTTTGCTTTTGTGTTTACTTTTTAGCCCTTCCTGTTTGTGGATTTTTGCCAAATAAGATTTTTACCCTGTTTGTATTGAGTAAATTTGGTACATATTTGGTAATATCCTATTTATTTTTCATTATTGTTGCTCTTTTCCAAAAAATACTCAAAGATTTGATCAGTTAGTTGTAGTACCTTTCTAATAAGACCTTGTAATACACCGATAACAATACCAAAAAAAACTCTAATGTATCTGGCTTTGGTTTGAGTGCCTTTTTACCAAGTATACCGAAAAGGTTTTTTGGTGATAACCCATTCCGTGCTAAAAGGAGGCTATGTTATATTATTCTAAGACTGGTTAAAGAGATTCTAATTTGGTTCCTGCCTGTCCTATTTTTTCTAGTTACGTGGTACCAGTAAGACGACTATACCCGTATAATACGATTTTATCCAAAAATGAGTACCAGAACCTTACTGTCGCGCTCAGATTATGCTATAAAGAACTGCTGCCTGTTATAAGTTGCCACAAGATACTTCGGGTCATAAATTGCCAGTGGTTTACCAAGTTATGTGGTATTTCAGGAACGTAAAAAACCTGCTGTGGTGCAATAGAAGACTTGGCACCCATTTAAGGTCTGTTCGCCTCAGACCACCGTCCCTGCGTGCTGTCCAAGTGGACCCAGGGGGGCTGGATACTTACCCTCTGACCAAATACCCTTTCGTTAACACCGCAAGGTGGCCCAGAATACCCGATCAGAGCCCGTAGTCAACGTAGTCGTCCGACTCGGGAAGGTTCCGTGCAATACGTAACCCCCCAGACGGTCGGAGAAGAGGGTTTGGGGGTGGCGGGTGTCTCCCTTAGCCACTTTCCGAGAAAAGCGGTTTCAGGAAGACACCAAGCTTCTACCACCCTTTGCCCTTTGATGAGGGGTCCGGTGCGAAGAACCGTAGGCCGATCAGCGCCGTCGTCCGGCCCGGGAAAGTACCGTGTAACACGTAAACCCCCCCAGGCGGTCGGAGAAGAGGGTTTGGGGGTGGCGGGTGTCCTCCTTAGCCACCTTCCGAAAAAAGCGGTTTCAGGGAGACACCAAGCTTCTACCACCCTTTGCCCTTTGGTGTGGAGTTCAACGTGAAGAGTAACAGGTCTGTCACATCTACTCCTTATGACCCCCCTCTGTATTTCCCACCCGGCTTGGTTCAGGGAGCAGTGTTCTAATTCCTGGTGACCCAGTTCTACCCCTCCCCTTCATTCTGATTGGTGTTTTCATGTAAAGTGACTTTCTTACTTTTAATTTCATTTTGTTAAGTTTGGTTTTATTATGTGTGACATGCTGTATGCCAGTCAATTTAACTACAGTTTGGCAGGGATTTTATTTCAATTTCTTTATTTGATTAGAGTTCTCGTGTTTTGTTTTTTGATAATTTTGTTTTTGTGATAATGAGATTTGTCTAATAAAATTGTTCTTATTTATGTGTTGTTACTTTCCTCCTTTTTACATTTGGAAAATTTGGTTTGGTTTATTTTTTGTGTTTTCGTTGTTACTTTCCTAGTGGTTTTCCTTGTATCAGTATTGTCCATGTTTAGTTTATTTGGGGGAACATTTTCTAGTTTAGCATAGTTTTTTTTCTTTTAGGTTTTTTTTATTATTATTCAGGATTGCTTCTGTTTCTCCTATTATTGCTATTTTAATGTTTGCTTGTTTGTTGTGTGTTTACTATATTTTAGTTTTATTTTATTTTGGTTTTCTGTGCATCTAGTGTTTTTCCTCCCCTCTCACCCCCTGTCCCCCCTGCTGCTGATTGTGGTCCGTTCAAATGCAAAGTGGGGCCGTCTGGCTTGATGTGTATTTGTTTTGCATTCCCTCCCGTCTTGTTCCTTGGTTATTCAAAGTTAGGTAATTTGTTGTATTTTTAAAGTTTGTTGTATTTTTAAAGTTTTTAGGATTGGGGTTAGGGTTAATAAAAGGAAGAATAATGATAATAATAAAAAATGGTAACAACAATAAAAAAACTTTGAGGTCTCGGTCTATGTGGCTTTGAGTTACTTTCACTTTAAAGGAGCTTTGCTTGGGTTTTAGTGAGTGAATAGGCTCGATTTGACTTCCAGACTGTATGGATCTGATTGTTCCTAAAGTTTAATTATTTATTTATTAGGGTAACTTACTTGTATTAGGGGAACACGAGTAAACTTTAACGTCTCTTGGCCTGTGTGGCCTTGGTTGTTCCCGAGTATAAATTCAATTGTGAGTGGACTTTAACGTCCATTGACCCGTGTGGACCTGGTTGTTCCTCCATTTTTTTTGGAATAAGTGGACCTTTAATGTCCTGCAACCTGTTTAAGCTTGGTTGTCTTAGGGTTTCATAAGTTTTCTTATATGTACATTTGTGGAGCGTGAGTGGACTTTAACGTCTTGTGGCTTGTGTGGGCCTGGCTGCTCCTGATTGTATTTTTGTATTTTTAAGGAACATGAGGGGACTTTAACGTCCATCCGCCTGTGTGGGCCTGCTTGTTCCTGGGTTTGCATGCGGTTTAAAAATTATGTTTAATTTATATATTGAAAGACTTGAGCGGACTTTAACGTCCTTTGCCCTGCGCGGGCCTGATTGTTGCTGAATTTTGTACTGCCCTTTAGTAATTTTCTATCTATTTAGAGAACTAAGAGGACTTTAACGTCCTTTTAGCTTTGTTCCGGGCCTGGTTGTTCCCGTGTTTTAGTTAGATTCTGTAGTACATTTTTATTTGTATTTAAAGAACACAAGTGGACTTTAACGTCCATTGGACTGTGTGGGCCTAATTGTTCCTGAGTTGCGGACAAGGCTCCCTGCATCTTTCTTTTGATTATTATTCCTAAGGGGACGCAAGTGGACTTTAATGTCCATTGACTCGTGTAGGCCCGGTGGTTCCCGAGTTTTGATCTAGGTTTATATTAAGGAGCTTTAGTGGACTTTAACGTCCCTGGGCCCGCTCGAGTACATTTGTCCCTGTGTTCTAGTCCAAATTCTTAGTAGGTTTTATGTGTACATAGAAACGTTTTATCCTCTAATTTATTTTATTGTTTGCTTGTTTGTTGTGTGTTTACTTTAATATATTTTGGTTTTATTCTGGTTTCCCATGCATCTAGTATTTTTCCCCCCAACCCTTATCATTGGCATCTTACATCTCTCACCCCCTGTCCCCCCTGCTGCTGATTGTGGTTCGTTCAAATGCAAAGTGGGGCCGTCTTGCTGATGTGTATCTGTTTTGCATTCCCTCCCGTCCTGTTCCTTGGTTATTCAAAGCTAGGTAATTTGTTGTATTTTTTAAGTTTTTTTTAAAAATAGGGTTAGGGTTAATAAAAGGAAGAATAATGATAATAATAAAAAATGGTAACAATAGAAAAACTTTAAGGTCTCGGTCTATGTGGCTTTGAGTTACTTTTACTTTAAAGGAGCTTTGCTTGTGTTTTAGTGAGTGAAATAGGCTCGAATTGATTACCAGACTGTATGGACCTGATTGTTCCTAAATTTTAATTATTTATTTGTTTATTTATTAGCGTAACTTACTTGTATTAGGGGAACACGAGTAAATTTTAACGACTCTTGGTCTGTGTGGCCTTTGTTGCCCCCGAGTATAAAGTCAATCGTGAGTGGACTTTAACGTCCATTGACCCGTGTGGACCTGGTTGTTCCTCCATTTTTTTGGAATAAGTGGACCTTTAATGTCCTGCCACCTGTTTAAGCTTGGTTGTTTTTATAAGTTTTTCTTATATGTACATATTGTGGAGCGTGAGTGGACTTTTAACGTCTTGTGGCCCGTGTGGGCCTGGCTGCTCCTGATTGTGTTTTTGTATTCTTTTATTTTTATTTTTAAGGAACATGAGGGGACTTTAACGTTCATCCGCCTGTGTGGGCCTGCTTGTTCCTGGGTTTGTATGTGGTTTAAAAATCATGTTTAATTTATATATTGAAGGACTTAAGAGGACTTTAACGTCCTTTGACCTGCGCGGGCCTGAATGTTACTGAATTTTGTACTGCCTTTTAGTGATATATATATATTTTTTTAGAGAACTAAGAGGACTTTAACGTCCTTTTTGTTCCGGGCCTGATTGTTCCCGTGTTTTAGTTAGATTTTGTAGTACGTTTTTATTTTTTTGTATTAAAGAACATAAGTGGACTTTAACGTCCATTGGCCTAGGTGGGCCTAAATGTTCCTGAGTTGAGGACAAGGCTCCCTGCGTGCTTTATTTAATTGTATTATTATTCCTAAGGGGACGCAAGTGGACTTTAACGTCCATTGACTCGTGTAGGCCCGGTGGTTCCTGTGTTTTGATCTAGGTTTTTATTAAGGAACTTTAGTGGACTTTAACGTCCCTGGGCTTGCTTGAGTACATTTGTCCCTGTGTTTTAGTCCAAATTCTTAGTAGGTTCTATGTGTGCCTAGAAACGTGAGCGGACTTTAACGTCTAACGCTCCGTGAGGACCCAATCTTTAGTTATAGGTATAGACCAAAAAATACTAAAAAATTATATGTATGTGCACGGGACACGGGTGGACTTTAACGTCCCCTGGTCTATAGTTTAGGGTGTCCCTGGGTTTTAGTTTAATTTTGTTTGCATACTGGGGAACCTGAGTGGACTTTAACGTCCATCGGTCCATGTGGGACTGTTTATTCTTAATGTTTGATCCCAGTATATGTTCTTTTAAGGAACATGGGTGGACTTTAACGTCCGACAGCCTGTGTTTGCCCGGTTGTTCCCAGTTTTTAGTACGCTTTATTTGTAGAAAGGAATCCGAGTGGACTTTAACGTCCTTTAGCCTGTTCAGGTCTGGTTGTCCCTGTGTTCCTCCTTTAATTTTTATGACAATATTTATTAGTTACGTGGGACACGAGTGGACTTTAACGTCCATAGACCTGTGTGGGCCCGGTTGATGCAGAATTTTTAATTCTCTATTTATTTGTGTTTTAGGGAGCATATATGGACTTTAACGTGCCTTGGCCTGTTTAGGCCTGATTGTCCTCAATCTTTAGTTTAAGGAATTATAGAGATTACTTTAGTCATCATTTGTTTCGAGGAACATAAGTAGATTATAGCTTCTCTAAGCCTGATTGGGTCCGGTTGTATTTTTTTTTTAAAAATGTGGTTCAAAAAAAATATGTAAAAATATGTAAATTTTTACGTATATGACTTATTATTATTTGTTTTAAGTAACATAGGAGGACTTTAACGTCCCTTGGCCTGTTTGGGTCTGTTTGTCCTCTGATTTTTAAATTAAAGAAATGATTTATTTGATTAATTGTTTTTAAAGAACATATGTGGACTTTAACGTCCCCTGGTCTGTTTGGGTACTGGTCGTCCTTAAATTATAGTTACATTTTTCTATAATGTGTTGAGGAACATGAGTGGACTTTAACGTCCATTGATCCGTCCGGATCTGGTGGTTCCTGAACCTAAATTTAAGTTTTAGTATGTTTCATTTGAGGAACCTGAGCGGACTTTAACGTATATAGATCCGTGTGGGTCGAGTTTTTTGCTTTTTCAGAAACATATATAAAAAATTCCATTTTATTTGTTTTAAGGAACATATGTGGACTTTAACGTCACTAGGTCTATTTAGGTCTGGTTGTATTTGAGGGTTAGGGTTAGGGTTAGTTATTTTTGAGTTTTATATTTTCCAAGGAACGTGGGTAGACTTTAACGTCCACAGGCCCATGTGGGCCTGGTTGTTTCCGAATCTGGAATTAAGTTTTTTTTGTTTTTGTTATTTTATGTTATATATTATTTTGAGGAACATAAGTGGACTTTAACGTCCATCGGCTGAAGTGAGCCTGGTTGTTC
>JABMDN010021556.1:0-12812 GCA_017165825.1 Hepsetus odoe
TTCAACCCAATTCAAGCTGTAATATTTCTAATGGCTGTGTACTTTATTTCCAAACTGTGGGGTGTGGAGGCAGAATTGGTTCTAACCTTGATTTGGTATATCATGTTTTTGTAACGTGTTGTTGTTTTCGACATAAGGCAGAAAGATAAATTGGACAGAATGTCCCGGACAGGTCTTATGCTAGTGCAAAAGACGTAAACAGATAAGGGAAGAGAGCTAAGAAGGGACTTAGACAAATCAACTTTCAGGCTTACTGGGACTTGAAGGTGGAGGGAGGTGAGCCTGCAGCCCAAAATGTGTATAAGAACTTCTGTTTTTCTGTATTCAGGGCTTCCTCTTGTATTCTCGGTAGAGTGTGAGAGGAATCCTCACTGCAGTGATTATTAAACTCTTTATTAGAATAAAAGTGCCTCTGATTTGTTCCTTGGGTAAATTTTTCCACAACAGTTGGCGAGCCAGCCAGAAGTCCGCGAGGGGTCAGCCCAGGACAGACACCCACGGCCAAGGACTGATCATCTCGGGGTTCAAAACATACCTGACCCCTAACCTCCAATTGCAGAGAAGAGGGGCTTGGCATGGAGTCGCTGGAGCCTCCGCCGATGGACTCTACAAGCTAGAATAGCGGAACGGTCAGTGAGCACCTTCTTCTTTTCCCTTGACTTTCAGTTGTCTTTTGCCCTGTCTCTGGTCAATTTAACAAGCATCTTAATCGAAGAATTTGGGGTGATTGAGAATTAGGAATTCTCCGGCTGTGGGGTACCATAGGGGCAGTACGCAGTGGACCTAAGGGGGGGCCTTAGGTGACCTAAGGAGGAACTTAGATGGGGACCTAAACCAAAAACGGGGGAATGAAGTGAAATTGGGGATCGGTCCAACTCTTTCAAGGTAAGGTTGTGAGTGATAAAAGTTTACCTTCCCTGCCGGTGACGATCGACAGTAGATGTTGTAGCGCTACACCTGTCTGGGACAGAAAAGGGATTGCGTTTGACTATGGGGACCTCACAATCCAAAGATCTGGGAAAAAGGGTAAATGAGAATTGCGAAAGAATGCTTGTTATGAGACAGAGATGTGGGGAGGAAGCAACTGATTCAAGGATATTGAGCAGATGGGTTGTGAAATATGGATTTCCAGCAGAGGGGACCTTTAATACTAAAATTTTGAAAGAACTACAGGAGAAACTAAATGCCGAATGGCAAGAAAATTGGAAGGGTAAAAAAAATAGAACGTAAAAAACTGCAAAGGCAGGAACTGGAAGAAAAAGTGTTAAAAGCCTGGTTGACAGAAGCAGAGAACAGGGATAGGAAGAAAATACGCAGGCCTGTGGCTTATGCCGCACCGGTAATATGTCATCTGCTGGTACTAACCCTTTTCTTTCTTCTGAGCATTCTGACCCACCGTTCCCATTCCTGACCGAGACAGACCTGGATCCCCCTCCTCCCAGACGACAAGAGGCTACACAAGTCAGAGGGAGTGCTTTGACTGTGAACCTTAGCGCTTCTCCCACGGAACGACCATGGACAAGATCTCAGCCATCGCAGCAGGCAGAGGCGATCCAGGTGTCAGCACAGCGAGAGGAATTTCCTCCACCACCACCACCACCTTCACCACCCCCTGCACCCGGGGAGAACACTTTCACCATGCCGATGATCGAGGTGGCAGGGCAGGTCGGGTCGATGCTGGTGTATAGACCATGGTCCTATGAGGAAATGAAGGCGGTCCTACTAGGCCAAGGGAAGCCTATGGACATAGGCGGTGACCGGTACGTCAAGCAATTAATGACTTTCTGCAAAGAGTTCAGGCCAACTATAACTGAACTACGCCGCCTTCTGATCCTACATCTGGGACCAGCAGGGTGGATGAAAGTGGAGAATGGATTTCCAAATGAATATATGAATGAAAAGAGCGTACAGCCCAGGTGGGATCACAAAGAGAACAGTTGTTATCTCCATGCACTAGATCTTGTGTGCAAGGCGCTAATGGATGCATTCCCGCAGACTGCAAACACCTCAAAATTGGAGAGCTGCAAGCAGGGACCGGATGAGACAGTGACTGATTTTTATGCAAGACTGTATCAGGTGTTTGAAACTTGCAGCGGCCTGCAGAAGCCTGGGACCCTGGGAGATGTACCAGGGCCATGGGAATGTTATCTGAGAAACACCCTACTGAATGGATCACGAGCCGAGGTAAGGCAGGAAGTAGAACGATCCTGCATTGGATGGAAAACAGAGCGTGTGGCCAACATTGCCAAACATGCAGAACATGCTGAAGAGCTGCTGGGGAAAAGGACCAAGGAGAAAACCCGAAAACAACAACAACAGTTACATGAGGTTTCCCTGACCATGCTGAAGGTAACAGCTGAGGGCTGAGGCGACAGCAGGAATAAAGGCCGTGCATATAATAAAAAGGCCGTGCAATAAAGGGGTGATAACAACGGATGTTTTATTAGCGGGGCCATGGATCACTGGGCAAGGGAATGTCCAAACAAGTCAAACCAAGGACAAGGTCAAACTCACCATGAGTCAGGGAACAACTATGGTGGGGAACGCGGTGGCAACAGTTCACACCAGACAAGCGGAGATTGACGGGAGGAGGTGGGGGAAGGAGATGTCTCGGAGGGAATGGTGATCAGGTCGTATGATTTAAATTCTCATTCTCCCACACACACATCCAAACATGCACGAGCCACACGCACGACGGAATACACTTTGTATCAAGGCACTGGGTTTAAGAAAATGCCAAAATTAACATTGACAATAGAGGGGCAAAAAGTAAAATTTCTGGTTGATTCTGGGGCCGCATATTCCGTGTTGAAAAAATCTGTCCTGTCTCCTTCACCTGCCTTGAGTGGACGCACCGTTACATCCACGGGAGCGGGGGGAATGTCTGTAAATGAGCCGTTCTCTGTACCTCTCAAATGTGAAATTGGTCAGCGGGTTTTTAAACATCAGTTTTTGGTTTCATCCATATGCCCGATAAATGTATTGGGCCGCGATTTGATGTGTCTTTTGGGTTTGCAACTGAATTGTTCTGAAAGGGGGATGGTAATTGACGCACCTAAAGAGGGTTGTTTTCAGTTGTTCACAAGCAGTGCTTTGTTTTATCACAAGTGGCGGCTCACGGATGCAGACATTGCCTGCGCTCTTATCTTTGCGGCTAGGGATAGGGTGAGACCAGGGGGCAGTGACTTTATGTGTTCGGATGGATTGTATTGCAATGCTCGTACTACTGCTGATTGTGATTGGGCTTTAATGGAACAATGGGAGAATGTACTTGCAACAGATACGCTGCAGTTAGATAAACTGTTTTGGAATGAACATACTGTGGGGGTGTCAGTACAGTTGACAGAACAGCAGATGCATTTTTTTTCTGATTCTGATTCATTTCCTCATGTCCCACTTGCAAAAGGTGTGTCAGAAAGTTGGGGGGATGTGGGGTTATTTGTTAAGACATGTGTACAGGCAGATGATTGGGTGCTTATCTGTGATGGTGTTGAGTTCAGTAACAAAGCTAAAGCCTTCACCGGGCCTTGGGAGATGATTGTCTCTTGTGAGCGGGTTACAGAGATTTCTGAATCATTATATGCAATGGCTAGCTGGAATGTTGAGCAGGATTTGTTAAATCTTCCTGATCACTTATGGGCGAAAGATGAGAATGATGTTGGCTTGATAAAGAATTGTCCTCCAGTTGTCATAACTCCAAGATCTACATACAGGCCATGTCGGCCACAATATCCATTAAAGCAGGAGGAAATTGACGGTATGAGACCAGTGTTTATGGCCTTGAGGGAAGCAGGGGTGATCATTCCATGTCCAAATTCTCCCGTTCGTACACCATTGTTTCCCGTAAAAAAGGTTAGGGACAAAGGCAGCGGAGAAAGACATAATAGCCTCCAGGGAGGTAGTCGGCTATGCTGATCTGACCCTTCTGGTACCACATGCAGTCTCGCTTCTCTTACAGGACCAGAGCACAGCCCACCTGTCGGCTGCGAGGTGGTTGAAGTATAATGGTGTATTACTGTGTATGCCAAATGTCACTGTTAAGCGTTGCACTAACCTTAACCCTTCCACTCTTCTTCCATTACCGGAAGATGGTGAACCTCATGATTGTGTCAGAGCAGTGGAACAGATCTGTTCCCCAAGACTGGACTTACAAGACGTACCGCTCTCTAACTCTGATCTTGTGCTTTTTGTAGATGGCTCGGCCTCGAGAGACGACAAGGGTCAGAACCGTGTGGGCTTTGCAGTTTGCTCCGAGAATGGCGTCCTTCGTAGTGGCGCCTTTCCCCAGTCTCTGTCCGCTCAAGCAGCAGAACTTGTGGCCCTGACGGAGGCATGTAAATTGGCCAGGGACAGATCTATTACCATTTATACTGATAGCAGATATGCATTTGGTGTAGTGCATGATTTTGGGGCTATATGGAAGCACAGAAAATTTTAAAAATCTGATGGTTCCCTAATTCTCAATTCTAATCTGATTTCAGCACTTTTGGACGCCATACTACTTCCTAAACAGGTTGCAGTCTGCAAATGCCAGGCTCACACGGGGGACAGTGATGAGATTTCTTATGGCAATCACCAGGCTGATTTGGCGGCTAAAGCGGCAATCATGGCTGAAACAGTCTTCCAGCTGGCATCAATGAGAACTGCCGAAGTAGGTTGATTAGTGAAAATGGTCCAGCATTTGTTAGCCAAGCAATTTCAGAATTGAGTGAGTATCTGGGGATTGATTTGAGAAAACATTGTGTATATCACCCCCAGAGTGCAGGAGCGGTGGAAAGAGAAAATGGCACGTTAAAACAGAAACTGGTAAAATGTTGTGAAGAAACAGGCTTATCATGGCCTGATGCACTACCATTGGTTCTCACGTATATGAGAATGCGCAGGCGAGCCAGAACAAATTTGAGTCCATTTGAAGTTCTGTTTGGTAGACCCATGAATTATGGCATGGGAGCACCAGGAGGTAAAGTGGCGGAAGCAAGTTTAACAACACATTGTGATGATGAAATGTTGCAATATTGTTGCCGGCTGTCTGCTATTCTCCGCTCCGTCCATCAGCAGGTCAAGGAAGCATTGCCGAGATCAGCTGGGGGTCCTCTGCATGACCTGAGACCCGGTGATCTGATCCTGGTGAAAGAATTCAGACGGAAGCATTGGAAATCCAGCCGTTGGACGGGACCATTTCAAGTGTTATTGACAAGGCCCAGTGCTGTGAAGGTAGCGGAGAGAGCTACGTGGATTCACGCATCACACTGTAAGAAAGTGAGGGTAGAAACAGGTGGTGACAGGGTAAAGGGTGTGACGGAGTCTCTGTAAAGTGGGACGAGGGCGTATCGGGTATATCCTGCCCTCTGAGCACAGACCCGTGAAGAAAGACAAAGGCTCACCCAAACACTCACCAGATTTCAGACCTGAGTGAACTGAATAATGACTCGAGAAATGTCCACATTGATGGTAATTGTTACCATATTACTGATGATGGTGGCAGGAGGTGCAATGTTGGCAAACAAGAACAGGGCCAGATCGCTGAGACAGTGCAAAGGTAACGTGGCCTGTGCCCTCACTTTAGAGGTAAAGGAGACCTTGTGTGACTGGAGGGTGTTGGATTTGTCATTCTTTGCATACCGCATGGTCAGTAATTCCACTGACTAACAAGACGGCAACAGAAGCTAATGTGAATGATACTGATTCCAGTGCGGACTGCAGAACTTGCCTGGTACATTTAACAACTTTGAGTATGATTAATGTGCTGGAAATAGGGATGAACTCAGGCCAGCTTCCACGTGGTGCTAATCTAACTCATGTGTATACTCCCTGGAAAAGTAATGTTGCTGGGTTTAATTGTAGTCCCCTACCGCGAAGGGCCTGGCGAAAACATGACTCTTATATGATACCTGAGAGAACGGGGGAACACTGTGTGTTTAGTAGTAGATCCTAGGGGGGCATAGAATTAGGTTGGTCCAGTAAAAATTAAATGTTTATCAATTGGGTTAGAGATACTACAGGAGCCTACGATCTAACCCAGTCCAATTGTTCGGTTTACAATAGTTCGGGACATGAACTTTGTCTTAAGTGCCCGTTTGCAACACTGTGGGCAAATGATGTGGTCATGTGGGCCTGAGGCATGAGAGCCTGTACATCATTACCGGAGTCAAAATGGCGAGGTTGCTGCTATCCTGCCATAGTAGTTCCAGGGCTGTCGGTCTTTGACCACGATCCCTCTCAAGGTGACTCAGCACACTCACATCATAGGGGAAAAGAGACGAGAGGAGGTATAATGGGTGGACTTTGGCCGACCCATGGACAGCTCCAGGGACTACTGTGGGGTGGTCACTTTCTTTGGGGGTGGTACAACCACAGCCCTGAATAAGATAAATGGATTTGCGTATCAACTGGCTGTACTGGCTAATGACACATTGTTAACTACAGAATTAATTAATGATCAGATGGAAAAGGTTCGACAAGCAGTCATACAAAATAGAATGGCCTTAGATTTGATCCTGGCTAAAGAAGGTGTTTGCAAACTCTTGAATACCTCATGCTGTTTTTTGATCCCCGATCATCACGAGAATATCACAGACCTAATAGACCACATGAGAGGTGCCATTGCTAAACCACCTCCAGTGGATGACAGCTGGAACAGTTGGATTTACACTTTGGTGGGACCATACTGGCATGTGTTGACAATGATAGTACCCGTTGTTGTGGTCTTTCTGTGTTTCTGTCTGTGTGCACCTTGTTTGTTGCAGTGCCTTATGGTGATGATCCAGCGGCTCCTAACAACCGCACAGATGCAATTCCGGATGTTACATGCCAAAGGGAAGATAGAGCAAGCATGTGATGATATTCATCTGGGCCCGAACCCGGACCGGGCCCAACCACATGATCTAAATGATGATGTTACAAGTGACGAAGATGATGAGGAGTTTTGAAATTTTTATGATTTGCTTTGCTTTGCATAAATTTTGATTTTGATTTGATTCAATGTGTGTGATCTAGAAGTTGATTTGACATGATTTAGCATTTTTGATTTGGTCTTAAAAGTGAGTGATAATGATTAATGTTTAAATGTTGAATGAAGAAAACAATTAATTGATTAAATTACTGAGTTGTGGACTGTTAATGAACATAAAGAAATCTAGGGTTGCCAAACTTTGCCTCGCTATTACATAGATTAAAGGTTGATTAAGTAATCAAAAGGGGGAATGTGGAGGCAAAATTTGTTTTCGACCTTTCTCTAGTATATCATGTTCTGTAACGTGTTGTTCATTTTCGATATAAGGCAGAGAGATAAACAGGACGAAATGTCCTGGACAGGTCTCTCGCGTATGCAAAAGATGTAAATAGATCGGGGAAAAGGGTTAAGAAGGGACTCAGACAAAGCAACTCTAAGGCTTACTGGGACTTGAAGGTGGAGGGGAGGTGAGCCTGCGGCCCAAATGTGTATAAGAACCTCTGTTTTTCTGTATTCAGGGCTTCCTCTTGTACTCTCAGTAGAGTGAGAGAGGAATCCTCACTGCAGTGATTATTAAACTCTCTATTAGACTAACAGAGTCTCTGACTTGTTCCTTGGGTAAATTTTTCCACAACAAGAAACTTCACCCTCACGTCTTCCATTAAACAGCAGGATGTGTGTCAGGGTGACCTTTGACCACTGAGCCCAGTGCTGTGGTGAAGCTCTGTTAACAGCATTTTACGATAATGCTGATCTTGCTCATCAAGATACAAGTGAAGATGTTTAACGTCCTCAATGAAAGGAAGCAACTGAGGAGAGCTCCATTTCTCTTCCTCCAGTGTTCGCCGAGCTGCTGCTGAGAGATTCTCAACCATCTGCAGACAGAGATTTGCTGTTTCATCTTCTGCTGTTTCTTTGTCACCTTCTATGGTGGCGTTGCTTTCAACAAGCACAGCGATCTTGTTCAGACGGAGCCCAAGTTTCACTGCAACACTTGCTGATTCATATTGCTTTCAGGCTCTTCTGGTTCTCTGTCCAATGTAACTGGCTCTAAAGGAAAGAACGTTTAATGCAATAACTCACAGCTGACAGCATGCAGTTTAAAACATCTGTAAAAATATAGCTAGAACATGTTGTTCAGTGTTCTAATCTCTTTTTGTCAGAACAGATAACTGTGTAGTAAATCACACCATTGGGGTCAATGTTGACTTCATCAAGGTTTCACCCTTTGAGTTCTGCTAAGCGTCCTTTCTCAAACTCCAGAAGGATTGTGCTCAGTTCAGCTAGTTGGAGGAGCCCTCAGGTAAGAGGTGAAACTGTCCATGTACACGAACGTCAAGTCAAGTCAAGTCAAGTAGGATTTTATTGTCATTTCAGCCATATACACAGTACACAGTGAAACGAAATAACGTTCCTCCAGGACCCTGGTGCTACACACAAGACAAGACACAAGACACAAGACAACATAAGACACAACACGGGGCAACAAGTGCAGACAAGACAGACAACAACAGACGGCACGACAGACAGTACAATCATCCGTGGAAGGCTGCAGTGTTGTGGAACAAAGCAGCCCAGGCACATTATGGTGTAGCAGTGTGGTGGAGCGGTGTTACTGTATTTAAAGTGCAAGAGTGCAACACGAGATAAATAAATAAATACAGAATGAAAAGTGGAGGAAGTGGTGGGTGAAGTGGTGTGTTTAAGAGTCCAAGATATTGGTGGATTCAGAGTTCAACAGTCTGATGGCCAGGGGGAAGAACCTATTTCCCATCCTGGAAGTGGAGCCCCGTATGCTGCGGAACCTTTTCCCGGATGGCAGGAGGGAGAAGAGAGTGTGGGACCGGCAGCTTTCCGTGGGTTGACTCTGAGAAGAGATCTTCTCACCTCGGCTGTGGTCAGACGGAGAATCTGGTCGTTCGGAGGAGGGGTGGTCTTCCTCATTCTCGTGTCGTTCGCTGCATCAAACCGTGCGTAGAAGTGGTTCAGCGCATCTGGGAGGGAGGGGTCACCGTCACAGGCAGGTGGAGATGTCCTGTAGTTGGTGAGAGCCTGGATGCCCTGCCACATGCGCCGTGTGTCACCAGTGTTCTTGAAGTGACCATGGATTCTCTCTTCGTGAGCTCGCTTTGCTGCTCTGATGGCCCGAGACAGGTTCGCCCTCGCTGTTCTCAGGCCTCGTCCCCTGACTTGAAGGCCTTGTCCCGGGTTCTCAGGAATCTGCGCAGCTCCGCAGTCATCCATGGCTTTTGGTTGGGACGTGATATGATGAACTTGGAGACAGTAACATCCTCAATGCACTTGCTGATGTAGCCAGTCACTGAAGCTGTGTACTCCTCCAGGTTGATGGAGTCACCGTAGGTTGCAGCTTCCCTAAACATGTCCCAGTCTGTGCGTTCGAAGCAGTCCTGAAGAGCAGAGATGGCTCCTGTGGGCCAGGTCTTTACTTGCTTCAGGGTGGGTCTCACGCGCCTGACGATGGGTCTGTACGCTGGATCAGCAGCACAGAGATGTGGTCTGAGAGTCCGAGGTGGGGGCGGGGCTCCGCTCTGTACGCGCCGGCCAGGTTTGTGTAAACACAGTCCAGCGTGTTTTCCCCCCTCGTTGCAAAGTTCACATGATGGAATTTAGGGAGAACTGACCTGAGATTTGCATGATTGAAATCTCCGGCAACAATAAATAATCCATCTGGGTGGAAGTTTTGGAGTCCGCTGATAATTCCATAAAGTTCAGCCAGCGCGCTGTTAGCATTAGCGCTGTTAGCATTAGCGCTGTTAGCATTAGCGCTGTTAGCGCTAGCGCTGGGTGGGATGTAGACCGCCGTAATAAACACTGTAGAGAACTCCCTGGGCAAATAAAACGGTCTGCACCTGACTGTTATCACCTCCAGCAGTGTTGAGCAGTGTACTGAGACCAGCACAGCGTTTGTACACCATTGTGTGTCATGGTCTAGAAAACTGACAAACTGATCCAGATCTGCATTGCTCAGATTTAACACTTCTGATAGGCTACCAATCTGTTTTTTTCACTCTGTGGAAGTTAGTGCACTTGGACTTTTGCTCCACAAGCTTTGTCAAAATGTCAGATGCGGTCTGAGCCTCGATGGCAGGTCACTGCAGAAGGTTGTACAAGTGAAGATGTTTAACGTCCTCTGTGAAAGGAAGCAACTGAGGAGAGCTACATTTCTCTTATTCTAATAAGGAATTAGTTTTCCTTTGTCTGTTTTCAGCAGATCAGAATTGAGCTCAAAATGACCTTCATTACACAAACACTCCACCTGCATTCGTCTTTCTTTGGATCCTTGTGGAGGACTCTGTGCCTTTGCTGCTCCACCTCAGTGTTATGTTCACGCTCCAGATGTCTCGAAAGTTTTGAAAAAGCTGAGAACAGAACAGGCAGTGCTGCTTTTTGTCATCCATTCTTCAACCGTCACTCTTTTTCCTCACAGCAGGAATGAAAACTGAGACAGGCTTTCCTCCTGTGCTGGAGGTCCTTGAGCAGGTAGTCGTGGCCGAGTGGTTAAGGCGATGGACTAGAAATCCATTGGGGTCTCCCTGCGCAGGTTCGACTCTTGCCGACTACGTGGAGTGTTTTTCCACATGGATGAAGGAACACGCTCCAGTGTAACATCCTGAACACAACTACTGCTCACGCCAGCCAATCAGTGTCTCACAATAAAGGCTCTTCATGTCTCTCCCAACAGAGACAGTCTGAAAGCTGGTGTCATGAGAGATCAGCAGGTGTTTCTTCTTACCATGTCATCTGTTTCCTGGTTGTGCTGCTCTTTGCAACATAAAGACAATCAGGCTGTATCTGACTCACTGACTTGTGGTTCTCTAACCTTCTTCACTGCAACGCTCTGCTAGTAGGTCTCCCATCCGGCAAGGCTCAAATCCTGAGAGATGGCGGTTTTCAGTTAGTCCCGTAGCAGAGGTGAAGTACGAGAGAACTCGGGACGGTTGAAGACAAGTCTTGTAGCAGCGTTCTGTATCAACTGAATGCTCAGGAGACCCCAGTCAGTCAGGATCAGTAGCAACACCTCCAACACCATCACGCTGAGGCCTGGACTACAAAAGTGAGAACCCTACAGACGGTTCTGTTCAATCAGTCAAACAGGGCTCACGTCGATCCACGGCTCAGTGACCTCCACTGGTTACAAGTGCCTGATCAGTTCAAATCAATTCCATCCATCCATCCATTATCTGCCGCTTGTCCCAAACGGGATCGCGGGGGAGTGCCGGTGTCCAACCCAGCGCACACAGGGCGAGGACGAGGGACACACCCTGGACAGGTCGCCAGCCCATCGCAGTCAAATTAATTCAAGCTGTAATATTTCTAATGGCTGGGTGCTTTTTTTTTTTACAAACTGTTTAGCAGAAGGCAGGTTTGGACACAACCAGGTGTTTCTCCTGTGCTGCAGGTTTCTGACAAGGTAGTCGTGGCCGAGTGGTTAAGGCGATGGACTTGAAATCCTTTGGGGTCTCCCTGCGCAGGTTCGAATCCTGCTGACTACGTGAAGTTGTTATAAATGTGGATGAAGGAACATACTTATAGGTTGATTTATTTCTGTTATTTTACTCGTATATCAGTCATATATCCAGTTCTCTATTCCTCTGTCCTTCTTTCTTCTCCCCACAGTAACTCCTTTGCCCTTTTCACCACATAGTTGATTCCATGGCCCTGTTCCTGTAGTTCCACCATTCCTATGTCCTTCCATCCCTGAACCAGCTCAATGCCCTTTCACCCCCGTCACCCTAAATCCCTTCCCTAGGTAGTGTTCACGTCCCGTCACCTTTAACCTATATATTATTAACTGCATCTCTATTTCTCTCTGTTTCTTCTGAGTGACGCTTTCTTTGCACGTCAAAAACACCCAAACAAGGTCACAGTCTTAGATTAGGTGTCTCCACCGGAGGTCTTGGAGCTCCCGGGGACAGATAAAAAGACACACTCTGAACTGTGCAGGTTAGAGAGAGGATTCAACACAGAGAGGAACACTGACCGGTCTCTTCAACATCCTGTAAGAACTTTGTTACTCTTCTGTTAATAAACTTTGCTAGCTTAAACCCTTCGCTTCTCTCTTCACTGACTCTAACCTCGTTCTCCCATCGGAGAATCCAACACTGGAATCAATCTGCTCATCTGATTCATCAGGAAGCTTCTGTCTGAACTACAAACAGTCACAATGTGATTAAATGAATCCTGATACGAGCGTAACGCTGACTGATGGAAACTTCTACATCAAATGAAGAACATGTACGACTGACTTGGATGTTTCTTCTTGTTCTGAGTGTCTTCACAAAACATGCATGTTCCAATGTTCTGACTTCATCAGCACCCAGAATATGAACATCCTCACTTTCACTAGAGCTGGAATCGTCATCACTGGAGTCAGAAAGGTCTGAATAATCAGGAACTTTCCCCACGCATCTTAGAAAAACCATGTTTAAAAAACAACCTCATTAACTGAGAGAAATAAATACTTATTGTACAACTAATCATCCTGGAAATACACTCAAGACTGAGGAGAGAATCCAGTGCAGTAACTGAAATAAATCCTAACCCTAGCGCGGCTCATTCGCTAGGCGATGCCTACACTTAATGGTGGTTCTGATACTTTTGGTGACGTGGTTTAGACTGCAGTTCCTTGGATCTTGGTTTTAGTTAGAACTGCAGTCCGTGGATCTTGTTTTGGTTTATATGAGCAATAAAGCTTTGTTCCGAACTCCTGGCTCTGTGTTGACGTCCTTCCCGCACCCCGCCAGCGTTACAGTCCAGGGAGACGCGACAGAACCAGACACTACTGATCATCGATTGTCCGGCACTCAGGGTTTATGGAAGGACTTTGATGAGAGTTTTT
>JABMDN010021564.1:0-11037 GCA_017165825.1 Hepsetus odoe
CTTTCAATAGCTACCCTCTGCTTCACATGTGTGTTTGGGTTAAATGCAGAAGCTGCATTTCATTGGGGTTCACTGAGTGTTGTGTCGTGTTCTCACAATGAGAAGTTCCATTCTCCTCACTTTCACTTTCACCTGGGACACAGAGTGTTAGTGTGAGTCATAAGAGTCTCTAGAAGTTCAGCTCTGAGCACAGGCTCTACCCAACACTGGCATGAAAGATGTCACAAGCCTGACATTTTAAAGTATAACTCTATTTCTTAAATTATAAATCTGAGTGAAGAATAAAATTATCACAGAATTTAGGAATTCAGTGAAAATTTCAGAACCAGAGATAAATTCAGAAATTTCAGAACCAGGACGATACATTCCAAGACGGCTGAAGGAAGCAATACCTCAAACCCAAACAAGCGCTGGATTTGAACCTCAATAAACGTGAGGTACGACCTCCAAGTGCTGCGTGATTATTTAGAATAAAAAGAAAGTCCTGATGGCTTTGATCTGCATTAATACACTTTCACTTCTGGATTAGAACCAGATACACTAATTCACCAATCAGCCGCATGGTTCCAGAGTCTGCTGTCAGGGGATGGGAAACCTTAGAATTCAGCTCTTCAAGTTGATGTTGGAGGCTGGAAAAATGGGTAGAAGGTGGGAAGCCAGGACGACTGACATGACAGATCTGATGAGATGTTACTGCTAAAAATGATACGGATATCAAACCCCAAATAAAATATCATCCTAATCACAGTGAAATCAACCCCACAGACGTGGCTAATCACAAAGGTTTTTTTAAAATGAATCAACAGCTTCTGCCCAACGTAGCTGAAGAGGGAGATCATTCTGAAGATCTGGAATCACAGCTGTCAAAGATCTTTGTCAGTGTCTGTCAGGTCTCCTCTGCGAACGCGGTGTTACACAATGTGAACATCCTGTGACAGCAGCAGTTTCACTTTCGTTTCAAAGAAACGTTCAGGTTTCGTGTTTTAGTCGCTGCAGGAATGTTTCTGCACGTGTTTCTGCACTGAGGCAGCTCTCACCAAACATACTTCTTCTAATTAAGGTCACCACACCTCATCAGCAGGTTCACCTCAGAAGCAGTGGTTGAACCCTTTCAGCTTAACGTTGTAGGAGTTAGTGTGGATAAAGTTAAGCGTTGATATTTTTACACCCAGTGACAGACTGGTTCTGAGGACACGTTTATCATTATTTAAAGCGCCCGGGGGCAGTGATGGGGATGGTACCATACTGAATGTAATAAAATCCATAGAAATGATCAGACTGTGTTCTGTGGCAGCGGCGGCCGAGTGGTTTGGGAGTTGGCCTCAGGATCGGAAGCTGAAAACAGATTCGGTTTCAGGTCCTTGAACTGCTGATAAAAGAAGTTGTCCTCTTTCCGTCTCTCACTCTGAGGGAATCATGAGTAGGACTGAAACAGAAGTTGTTCTGGAGGCTCTCTCAGCCCTCAGTGGGTTTCCTGTAAAGCCTCTCGACAAACCCGCAGCAAGCAGCAAGATCACAGAAATGAGTCTCTAATGTTCTTGGATTTGTCTTTGGTTTAACTTCACTTCCTGCTGAGGAACTGAAGACTGTCTCTTCACTCTTGACTAAGATGTCAGAGACATGCAACACGAAGTTTCATATTCTGCTCCCCGAGTCTCTGTTACACTTACAGGCCAAAACAAAACCTCTTCCCTTAACCCCAGGACGTCCCGAGGAGAACAGGTTCTTAACTGAATCTGGACACTGATAGTTTCCTTGATCTATCATGTGGCTTTCAATTACAATGATATCTACACGCTGCTGTGGCAAAGCCACTAGCACTGTGGACGTCCCCTCCTGCTTCCTGGAAAGGGGATGACATGTCCACTCCACACAAGAAGGACCCAGACTGTCCTGCCTGGGGACTGACCCCAGAACCTTCTCACTGTAAGGTGAAAATGCAGCTGTTTTTAATCATCTTTACAAGAGGTGCACATACTTATGGAAGACACTTTATATCATAGTGAACACAAAGAGTTAAGAACATGTGATAATCCACAGAAATGACCTGTGATTGTGTTCTGTGTGCACCTGAATACAGAGCATTAGTGTGAGTCATTAGAGTTTCTGTAAGTTTCGTTCCAGTACCGGCTCCACCGGCTCCACGACACGTGAAAGACATGAAACACGTCACAAGGCTGATGTTTAAAAGCTGCTGCTTCACCAACAGTGTTCATTAAAGATGAAGATAGAAAACTCCACCTGTACGGACACAGGACGGATCCTGGGAGATCACCATCCCAACCCTCCACCTGCGAAAGATGGGGTAAGCATAATGCTGAGCCAACTGGTAAACTGGCATACATATATATATATATAAATATAGTACTGTATATATCAAATCTAAAATACTGTATATATCAAATCTAAAATGCAAAGTTTTGTGATATTAGTAAAAGAATCAGTCGAAGATGGGCTGGAGATAAGAGCTTAATCAGGAGAGAAAATGGACTGAAAATGAGAAAAATGTGCTGAAAGCAGCGTCCACTGGGCCAAAGGACTTGGAGTTAGAGCTTAGACCAAGTTCTTTATTATTATTAGTGTCAGAAGTATTGATACTAGTATTGGTCCTGGGCCTGTTCTGAAAACAGTTCTGATGGATCTTTAACCCTCTTCACACTCTTCACACTCCCTGTATAAGAAGTTGCAGCCATTTAAAAATAAAAACGAATAAAAAGTAACTGATCCAAGCAGGATTAAAACTGACACAAACCTCTAATGATCTAATGACCCCTCTGATGAGGAGATGATGAAAGGTGGAGATGAAAGGTGTTTGTGTGCCATTAAGCTTTTGAAGTGAAAGTAAGTAAAATTCTGGTAATAACGCTTCAGCAAAGGCTGAGACTGCAGTACGGAGTAGTTTAAAGTGGTGATTACGGGCCTGTTTAACACCACATGTGCACAGATGATCACTAACCAGTGAAGATTTATTCTAAAAGTGGATGTTGATGCTTCTTTAGCAGGTCAGTGGGGAGCACAGGTCCTCTTCAGCACCCCTGGAGGCCACTGGGTCCAGTAATTGCTCATCGTAAGTGAAGTTTGTTTTTCACCTGCAGAATTCATTTTGTCTTCTTGTGTGTTCTGTGTTTCATTCACTGACTACTGTGCTGTCTTCATCGTGATAGTCACTTTCACTAGCACTTTGACATGGTTCATCTGTAGAACACTCTACTGGAACAGTGGGATTGTGTTATACTCTGAAGGAGAAAAGGTCTCAGTGGTGGAAGTGAAAGAGCTGGTGATGAAGGAGGTTCTACTGAAGGCTTGGCCATGTTGAGCTCCTCCCAGAGCAGCACTGACCCTTCAGCTGAAACGCAGTAAGTGTGGAACATCTGTTAAACAGTGTGAGGATCTTTCACAACACTGACTCTTCAGTTTCTCATCAGCTTCTTTATTTTCTTAACTATAGACTTGTGGACCCTGCTGGATATCCCCATGGCTTAATGAAGTTCAGGTGTACTGACCTGACTGGACTGCAAATAGATATTGTCATAGAACTGTAGTCAATAATCCATGACCTTTTCCAGTTTGTGTTAATGGTGTTCAGGTGCACTAAGCTGCCTGAACTGCTAAAGTTTGAGAAGATCGCCATAGAAGACTGGAAAAGATCATCGATTATTTATTACTGTCCCGAGACAAAGACTATAATGTTTCCAGAATTGTCAGAAAAATGGAAGTCAACTCCTCTAATCCTGAAGATCTTCTGTGAAACTCATACAGACAGAAATTATTCGAATTTAGGAAGTAAAATTTGTTTTTTTAAAAATACTTTTTTAGAGCTGCTCAAGTCAGTCAAGAAGGAAAACAAACAGTATGCTGTTCTGTTTCTGAAAAAAAGAACAAGTTCTATTGGGGACCATTTGGTCCGTTCTACCCAAAAGATAAAGGTTCTGTTCACAGTGAAGATCAGATAATTAATAAAATCAAGGAATTGATAGAACATAACACTATCACGGAGTACAGTGAGCTGTGGATCTACACGCTGAACAGTCCTTGTATGGGGAGAAAAAATACAGAAAAATACAGAAATACAGAGCCCTGCATGATTCGGTTGATCCGTTTATCAGATTTGTTGGGAAAATGGTATGGAATAAAGACTTATATCGGTTTCTCCAAATATTATGGTGCTACAGGCAGCTTAAGGCCTAACCATAGTAAGCCTTTACTTCATTTTGATTACAGAACCTTTTTAGAAAGTTTAAATATTCCTGAAGCAACTACATTTACAAATGAAAGTCTGATAACAGCAAAAGAAATAATCCATAGGATAATAAAGGATGAGATTCTTCAATCAACATTTCTCTTGAAAAAGAAAAAGTCATCAGAGTTTAAAAGTAAAAAATTTCCTATTCCTATAAGAAACCTAAAACCCTTTATTGGACGAATAAATGAATTTTTTGCAGAGTGTTCAGCTTCCGCACACACTTTAGAGGAATGCGAAAAGATCTCTCAGGAAAAATTAGAAGAATTTATAAAGGATCTCAGAGCTTTAATTAGTACGGATGTTCCTCAAAGTGTCTGTAGTTCTGTCTGCAACAGCTTTAAATCTGAATTTCAGGATTGGTGGCATTCAATTTTAAAGGACTCGTTCAATGAGCATGTTAATGAAATAATAACTGAACACATTAACAGAAAGGCAACGCTGCGCTTCATTGAGGAGATAAAGCAGCTTCCCAGTGTTCTTCATCCACCCTCTATAGGCTGTATCGGTGACATCACTGATCCTGAATGTAATGTTCAGCCTCTGTTACTCTGTTATAAATTCATCTCGACTGAAGTCAAGTCAAAACAAGTCCAGTAGGATTTTATTGTCATTTCAGCCATATACACAGAACACAGTGAAACGAAATAACGTTCCTCCAGGACCCTGGTGCTACACACAAGACACAAGACAACAGAAGACACAACATAAAACACAAAACAGGCAACAAGTGCAGACAAGACAGACAACAACAGACAGCACGACAGACAGCACAAACTGAACTGAGCAGCTCTAAATTTGTACAAGTTTAAAGTGAAAATTTATTTTGGCCCCTGCGATGGGTTGGTGACCTGTCCAGTGTGTGTCCTCGGTCCTTCACCCTGTGTGAGCTGGGATGGACTCCAGCACCCAAACGACGCTGCTTAGGACAAGCGGCCCTGAAATGAATTGAAATTAAATCGAAAATATTTTTTGAATGAATAAATTCAACATTTTGGCTTCCAGTTTTGTTGCTGTGTTTTATTTAATTGTATTATTATTTTCTGGTGGGTGGAGCTGCTGTAGTTTTTGCCTGCAAACTCTAGAATTGTGGATTAGGAAGTGAAGTGCAGAAAACTCTTTATGACCACTAGATCACTAGAGCTTTATGGAGAGACTGGCTTTAAATCTAAAATAGGTGTAAAAATTGGTCCTTGTTGTTTTTCGAGAATAATAATGGGACAATGGGATAATGGTGATGGTCTACATGTAGAAAACTCTCCTCTGGACTGAGAGTTGACAGGTTCAAATCCTACCTTCTGCACTACCACCTGTTGGGTTCCTGATCATGATCATTAACCCCAAGTTGCTCCAGGGAGATGATGGTCCCTATAATTAGGAAAGGGATGTCCCTCTGGATCTGAATCTCTGGTAAATGCCAAAAACGTAAATGTAATGAATGTAAAATCATCAATCTTCTTCACCAATCTTCCATTTCTGGTACCTGACTCGTCTCCATTGGTGTTGCTGAACTTAAAGCAAGACGCCGACCCAGACCAACATCTTTGAGATCCGACCCAACTCGACTAATGATGCTAAATTTGAAGCCCGCCTCTGACTTGTACCATCGACAACAACCAGACGCACAACTTCATCCTCCTCCACCTCCTCCTCCTCATCATCCTCATCCTCTTCCTCCTCCTCCTGGGCTGACAGTGGTTTTATTTGTATGGACTTCTTTCATGCTGTGTGATAAGAGCTACAAGTCGAAAAACAAAGCTGTCCTCACCGTGAACCTTGAGATCCACCAACAACGTTTGTTTTTATTTGCTTCCACTAAAATCCATACTTTCCACCATCAGTCTCTCTGACATTACACAGGATGAGTGAGCAGTCCCGCTGGACGAGTCTGTCTCTGGAAACTTCTGCCCATCCTTTAAAGGACTCAAGTTGACATGATCTTCGCTTGTTTCACTAATAATTCCAAAACCTTTGCTCCAGCAGAAGGTCAGCCTGTCCCGGTTCCGATCGTTTGGTATTGAACAATGCACGAGCGCCTGCAGAGGAGTTTATTAAACACTTAACGATATTTTGCAGAGCAACTTTCTTGGGGATGGAGATCAAGTGGTAGGACACTCATCTATGGACCAAGAGGTTGCAGCACTTCCAGCGCCATCCCTGGGTTCCTGAGCAAAACCCTGAAGACTAAGATGCTCCAGGGGGGTCTGTCCCTGTAACCAGGAAATGGAAGTCACTCTGGACAAGAGTGTCTGCTAAATGCCATTAATGTAAATTACCAGATTGCAGGAACGATCTCTCTGGAGCAACCAGGGGTTAATGCTCCTGGTGAGAACCCTGGTGGAGGTGGTGGAGCTGGAAGGAAGAGCTGAATCTGTGACGTCTTGGTCCATAAGCAGTAAACCAGCACAAACACTTGACTAATATGAAAAAAAGAACAGACGTGCAGATTTCTCACTATTAATACTCTTCATCTCTGACACGATCAAACGAGAATAAAAAACACACTCACCAGCAATAAAAGTCAGCAGCAGGAAAAGAAGATTCCTCCTGGAGGACTTTGATGGATTGTAGCTTGATTTTACTCATTTATTTCTCCCCACAATAATTCCTCCATGGCCCTGTTCCTGTAGTTCCACCATTCCAATGTCCTTCCATCCCTGAACCAGCCCAATGCCCTTTCACCCCCGTCACCCTACATCCCTTCTCTAGGTAGTATTCATGTCCCTGTCACCTTTAACCTATATATTATTATATTATTATTGGACTCACCTGAGTCCAATGCCGAGCTACCATCTGGTCTGTGTGATGCATCTGATGCGCCAAGGGACCCTGGCGGCTCATTGGTACCTGGAAGCAACTTGGGACTCCTCACTGATCCTGGAGTCTAAAACCAAACTAACTTTGTACTGTTAGTGGACCCAAGGGGGTTGGGTAGCCGGTTGACCTTGGACCCTCAGAGGTTTTTTTCTCCACATAGTGGAGTTTTTGGTTCCTCTCCTTCGTAGTCGTCCGGCTTGAACATCTTAAACATCTATTACTGTAACCTGTTATCAATGTAAAGTGCCTTGGGGCAACAGATAAAAAGACACACTCTGAACTGTGCAGGTTAGAGAGAGGATTCAGCACAGAGAGGAACACTGACCAGTCTCTTGAACATCCTGTAAGAACTTTGTTACTCTTTTGTTAATAAACTTTGCTATAGCTTAAAACCCTCTTCGCCTCTTCACTGACTCCTCGAACCTCGGTTCTCAATCGGAGAATCCAACACCTTGAAGAACTAAACGAATAAAAGTGTCTGAGAGTTCTGTCTCACCCAGTTCCCTACTGTGTCCTGCTCTGGTCTAAGATACTTCTTCTCTAAAGATCAAAGGGAAGGCTTCTATTAGGAGGGTTCGATCCCCAGGACCAGCAGGAAAAATCTACATAACGTATATATTTATAAACTAGTGCAGAAAACCTGGACGTGTAAAAATCAGTATGAATCAGAATGAAACATCGTTTGGAGATCTGCTGTATAAATGTGGAAAGTATTTAGACTGAACCTGAAAACTGGAATACAGATTTAACAAACGAAAGAAGGAAACTGAGAGGGATGAATGAAATTAGGAAATAAAATAAATTAGAGAATTCAAACATAAACACCAACAACTTTTAAAGTTAAAATGCTGTTTCTAAAGAAAATGAAGGGATTAAAATATGATAAATCAATGTTATTTGTAATTGAAACAGTATTAATGAACAACTAGATGGAGTATAATGTAAATTGTATTTATATACACTAATCGCTCAGCAGCTCAGATAACTACTGTGAAGAACGATGGGAAGGAACGAAACACCGAAACACCAGCACCGGAGTTTAACACAAAGAAAAACTAAACAAAGTTAGGTCAGCATCAGTGGCTAACCACACAGGCACAGGGGCAGGTCAGATCATCAGAACTGAGCTCCAGAGGAGAGCAGATCAAACAAAACCCTCATCTGGAAGCTGAAACTGAAGTGTTCATCAGGTGGACCAGGTGTGAGCAGATCCAGAAAGAGCTCACATACTGAGTCAGAATCTCAGAGCTGAGCGAACACCAAGGAACGGAGTTTTGGAGCTCAATGATACTCCATACAGTTCAGCCAGTGCGGTGTTAGCACTGTTAGTATTAGCACTGTTAGCATTAGCATTGTTAATATTAGCGCTGTTAGCGTTACCACTGTTAGTATTGGCGCTGTTAGCATTAGCACTGCTGGCATTTGCACTTATAGACTTATATACTTATATACTGCCTGGTACGGGAACTGCAACGTCTTAGACCGCAAGTCCCTACAACGGGTAGTGAGAACAGCTGAGAAGATCATCGGGATCTCTCTGCCCTCTGTACAGGACATTTTCACCACTCGCTGCATCCGCAAAGCAACCAGCATTGTGGATGATCCCTCCCACCCGTCCCACACTCTCTTCTCCCTCCTGCCATCCGGGAAAAGGTTCCGCAGCATACGGGCCTCCACTTCCAGGATGGGAAATAGTTTCTTCCCCCTGGCCATCAGACTGTTGAACTCTTAAACTGCCAATATCCACCCAGTCCACCATCTTCATCTTGTATTTATTTATTTATCTCGTGTTGCACTCTGCACTTTATCAGTAACACTGCTCCACCACACTACTACGTCGTGCCGTCTGTTGTTGTCTGTCCTGTCTGCACTTGTTGCCCTGTTTTGTGTACTGTTTTGTGTCTTATGTCTTATGTTGTCTTGTGTCTTGTCTTGTGTGTAGCACCAGGGTCCTGGAGGAACGTTATTTCATTTCACTGTGTATATGGCTGAAATGACAATAAAATCCTGCTTGACTTGACTTATAGCATTAGCACTGCTGGCATTAGCAATGTTAGCACTAGAGCTGTTAGCACTAGAGCTGTTAGCACTAGCGCTGGGTGGGATGTAAACTACCATGATAAAGACTGCAGTGAACTCCCTGGACAGATAAAAAGATCTACGTCTGACTGTCAGGGCCTCAAGCAGTGTTGAACAGTGCATCGAGACCAGCACAATTGTTGTACACCAATGTTTGTGTTGATGTAAACACACAGTCCCCTCCGCGAGCCGATCAGAGCGGAGTTTCTGTCCAAGCGAAATGTGGAGAGTCCGGTGAGCTGAACGGTAGTTTCTGGAACGCTGTCGTGTACAATGCCGTGTGCAGCTGGAGTCAGATGTTGTCTAGATTATTGTCCAGGGAGCAGACATTGCTGAGGAGGACGGATGGGATAGTGGGCCGGGTAGAGTTAGCCTTTAACTGAGCCCGGACCCTAGAATGCTTGCCACGTTTCTGCTTCCTCTCACACTGCTTCCGATGTCCTCTCAGTCGGGGAGGGACATCAGGTGATCTCGGGGACTGAAAGCCTGGACTTCGCAGCACGCCGAGCTCATGTAGCATCGAGAGGAGAGTGTCTGGAAGTCCGTATCCCGGCTGATTCATGAGCTCCAGCAGGGTTTGGAGGAGCAGGAGCAGCTGCTGCGTCTTACTGCACCACCATCTTGGATCTTCTCAGAATTGAAGACAGGTTGGACACGGTTTATCAAAACTATAAAAGACAGAAATGAACTGAATCCCTTAGAATATTTAGAGAAATAACACAAAATTCTTCAAGATGTGGTCCAGATGGATCATCTTTATTCAACCCTGAAGAGAAGATCTAACCTGAGACAGATCTCCAAACTGGATTCAACGCCTTCCACCCTTTACTTTTACTTTTTTCATTCTCGACATATTTCAGTCTGTTGGTGCAGAAACCAGGAAGTGAAATCCAATCAATTAGGACTTGATACTGTTTAGTAAAAATTAAAATTTTAAAAAGCAGTAATCCATCGGGATTACATAAACATAAAGATGCCACAGAGTGACGAACGTGTGAGACATCTTTAAGTTTCCTCCCTTTTCAGGAGATAAGAAACGTCTATCAGTTGTAAAAGTGTGACCAGTAAGTTAGTGAATGAATGTTGAGTTTGGTTGAACATGTCAGCAAGCTTTTCAAGTGTTTCTCATAATTGTGTTCAGAAAATAAGTGTTTGAGCTCAGGTTAGCATTTAGCTAGCAGAACGGTACAACGTACTTCCTGTGGAATGATGAGTGAAAGCACGTGTGTCCCACATGTCTCATGTACAGATTAACAGAAGGATAAGAAGATAAAAAGGTGATTAATGTGATTCACTGAACTTCAGTGATGTTCAGATGCACGTTTTGTGTTTGAGGAACAGTTACAGAATCTCATGGGCTGAAAGGATTTAAATGGAGACTGAGCTGAAATTGGATGGACTGTCAGAAGATAATTATGATGTACGAGTGTTGCTTCTTTGTTTACTTGTATGATTTTCTATATGAAGATGCCACAGAGTGAAGACTCAGGGTGTAACATTTGGAGGCAGCACTGGGATTGAATGTGATCAGGCTCAGCTTCCAGGACGGCAGATGTCCCTCTCACCATTCATCCAAACCTTCTTTGTTTGATGGCAGTGTGTGACGGTCTAGTGGCAGGATCCAAAGGTTTGTCCTCTGTGTTCAGTGGTCCATCAAGAGCGTGCAGCAGTCCGTCAGCTGTTCTCAATGGTCCAGCAGCAGTGTGCAGCAGACTAGGAGCAGCAGGGAGACGACCGACATCAGCTCACAAAGACCAACGGCAGTGTGAGGAACGATACGGGGAAGTCCAGTGACATGGCGTGGTTTCCACCCCTGGCTTTCAGAAGGTTGGTCACAACAAGGAGAGATCAAGAGGTGTTTAAAATAATAACACTGACAGCTACAGGATACTTCACAACAC
>JABMDN010021583.1:0-14956 GCA_017165825.1 Hepsetus odoe
GCATTGAATATTATTGGTGGAAAACTATTAATGGGATGGATTTATGTAAATTTGAATGTGACTGAAATGTATTTAAAGTCCGATGTTGGGATGAGCTTGGTTGGAGCTGCTCCCACTGGACCACGCCTGCTGATACACTTCAGTAAATTGGTTGTGCTGCATCTCTCTGACTTCGCCTGATTTTTTTACCTCATCGGATTACTGACTTGGAAAAAATCAGTAAAATTCCTGTCTTTAAATCAAATTAAATCATCAACATACTGTAGCTTTGTGCTGTTTAGATCCAATTCCTCTAAATCCTGTCTCAGGACTTGATTAAATATATGAGGGGAATGTTTGAATCCCTGTGGTAACCTTGTATAACTATGCTGCTTCCCCCTGTATGTGAATGCAAATAGATACCTAGACTCTTCTGCTATTGGATGCCAAAAAATGCAGAACACAAATCTAGTACTGTAAAGTACTTCATCTGGTGGAATGTTCATAAGTAGTGTGTGTGGATTGGGCACTTCCGCTTGCCAATCTTCTACCGCTGCATTTACTGCTCTTAGATCGTGCATGGATATTGAGCTCTCCTAGGTAGATGTGCTTTAGGTTTCAATCTGATCTGAACTGGTGAAGCTGATTTTACCATTCCCACATCTGTCCCACATCTGTCTCATGTTGCGACCACAGTTCTTCAGGAACTTGCTTAATCATTTGTTTCTTCAGGGAATCTTCTTCCTTCAGCTGTGCACTCATTTGTTTCCAGCCATCATCATTTTCAAATCTTGGGATTGCTACTGCCTGTGGTGTTGCTGCCATTTCCAATTCACACAACACTTTGATCATTGAATTACCTTCAGCTTATTCAATTATATTATATTCTTCTCCCACTTTAGTTCCTCTGCACTTTTAACCATGGGTTCCAACTCCTTTGACTCAAATCCTTCATTTATTAGTAGTGTCTCGTGTGGTCTTGCTCCTTCAACATCATACCACTCGTTGATGAACTCATTATCCTCCATTTGAAGCGCTGCTCCTTCTGTCTCTATCACCACACTTCTAGCTTTAAGGTTAACTTTTGTTCTTGCAGTCCTTCTAAGCCATTCTTCCTCCGACGTCTCATCCTGCATTCTATCATAAATCATAGTACAGTGATATTCTAATCTGGGGTCTCTTGCTTTTGGAATTTGCACTGATATAAACTTTCCCCATAGACTCATTATTCCCTCAACTGACTATCTCTCCTAACAAGCACACATTAGCTTCCTTTCCTAATGTCTCATCTGAGCACTGCCATCTCATCCACTTTGCCATCTCATTTGCTCTGAAACTAAAATAGGTGAATTAATTGTTTTCCCCTGTACTGTTAATTGAACTGGACTATTAGTTGCACTTAGTGACTATTAGTGAAACCCAGCCACTAGGGATGCACAAGCCAGTGTATTTCTTCGTGCCGGTCCCAAGCCCGGGTAAATGGGGAGGGTTACGTCAGGAAGGGCATCCAGTGTAAAACTTTGCCAAATCAATATGCGGACAATGATACAGAATTCCATACCGGATCAGTCAAGGCCCGGGTTAACAACGACCGCCATCAGTGCTGTTAGCCTACAGGGTGCTGGTGGAAATTGGACTACTGTTGGCGAAAGGAGAAGAAGAAGAAGAGGAGGAAGGCATGTCCAGATGAAGAAGGTGAGGAGGTGAAGAGTATGTGGAGAGTGTTTTGGAAGTGAAGAGGGTGTCAGGGAGGGTGATAAGTGTGAAGCTGGAAGTTGAAGGTGTGATAATGAATGTTGTTAGTGCTTATGCTCCACAAGTTGGTTGTAAGATGAAAGAGAAGGAAAAATTCTGGAGTGAGTTAGATGAAGTGATAGAGAGTGTACCCAGGGGAGAGAGAGTGGTGATTGGTGCAGATTTTAATGGTCATGTTGGTGAAGGGAATAGAGGTGATGAGGAGGTGATGGGTAGGCATGGTGTCAAGGATAAAAATGCTGAAGGTCAGATGGTTGTAGATTTTGCAAAAAGGATGGAAATGGCTGTAGTTAATACTTATTTTAAGAAGAGGGAGGAGCACAGGGTGACATATAAGAGTGGAGGAAAATGCTCAAGGGTGGATTATATTCTTTACAGGAGGGTCAGTCTGAAAGAGATCAGAGACTGCAAAGTAGTGACAGGGGAGAGTGTAGCTTAACAGCATAGGATGGTGGTCTGTAGGATGAACTTGGAGGTTAAGAAGAGGAGGAAAGTGAGGGCAGAGTCGAGGATCAAGTGGTGGAAGCTGAAGGAGGAGGACTGCAAGGTGGATTTCAGGCAGGAGTTAACACGGGCACTGGGAGGTGTTGAAGAGCTACTGGATTGCTGGGAAACTACTGCAGACGTGATAAGGCAGACGGCTAGAAATGTACTTGGTGTGACATCTGGAAGGAAGAAGGAGGAGAAGGAAACCTGGTGGTGGAACCAAGAAGTCCAGGAGTGTATTCAAAAGAAGAGGGAGGCAAAGAAGACATGGGACAGTCAGAGAGATGAAGAAAGTAGACAGGTGTACAAGGAGATGAACCGCAGGGCGAAGAAAGCAGTGGTGAAGGCCAAAGATAAGGTGTTTGGTGAATTGTATGAGAGGTTGGACAGTAAAGAGGGAGAAAAGGACCTTTACCGATTGGCTAGACAGAGAGACAGATCTGGGAAAGATGTGCTACAGGTTAGGGCGATTAAAGATAGAAATGGTAATGTACTCACAGGTGAACAGAGCGTGTTGAGCAGATGGAAGGAATACTTTGAGGAGCTGATGAATGAAGAAAATGAGAGAGAGAGAAGACTGGATGATGTGAGAAGAGTGAACCAGGAGGTACAGCAAATAAACAAGATGGAAGTAAGGGCAGCGATGAAGAGGATGAAGAATGGAAAGGCTGTTGGACCGGATGACATACCAGTGGAAGCATGGAGATGTTTAGGGGAGATGGCAGTTGAGTTTCTGACCAGATTGTTTAACACAATCTTGGCAAGTGAGAAGATGCCTGAGGAGTGGAGACGAAGTGTACTGGTACCGATCTTCAAGAATAAGGGTGATGCGCAGAGCTGTAGTAACTATAGAGGGATAAAGTTGATCAGCCACATCATGAAGTTATGGGAAAGAGTAGTGGAAGCTAGGTTAAGAAAAGAGGTGAGGATTAGTGAACAGCAGTATGGTTTTATGCCGAGAAAGAGCACCACAGATGCAATGTTTGCTCTGAGGGTGTTGATGGAGAAGTACAGAGAAGGTCAGAAGGAACTGCATTGTGCCTTTGTGGATTTGGAGAAAGCATATGACAGGGTGCCTAGAGAGGAGTTGTGGTTTTGTATGAGGAAGTCTGGTGTTACAGAGAAGTATGTGAGAGTAGTTCAGGATATGTATGAGGGCAGTGTAACAGTGGTGAGATCTGCAGTGGGAGTGACGGATGCATTTAAGATAGAGGTTGGATTACATCAAGGATCAGCACTGAGCCCATTCTTGTTTGCAATAGTAATGGACAGGTTGACGGATGAGGTTAGACAGGAGTCTCTGTGGACGATGATGTTTACTGATGATATTGTGATCTGTAGTGAGAGTAGGGAGCAGCTTGAGGAGAACCTGGAGAGATGGAGATATGCTCTGGAGAGGAGAGGAATGAAAGTGAGTAGGGCAAAGACAGAATACATGAGAGTGAATGAAAGGGAGGAAAGTGGAGTGGTTAGGATGCAGGGAGTGGAGGTAACAAAGGTGGAGGAGTTTAAATACTTAGGATCAACAGTTCAGTGTAACGGCGAGTGTAGAAGAGAGGTGAAGAAGAGAGTGCAAGCTGGTTGGAATGGGTGGAAAAGAGTGGCTGGAGTGATTTGTGACAGACGCGTACCAGCTAGAGTAAAAGGGAAGGTTTACAGGACAGTAGTGAGACCAGCTATGTTGTATGGGTTGGAGACGGTTGCACTGACGAAAAGGCAGGAGGCGGAGCTGGAGGTGTCAGAGTTAAAGATGCTGAGATTTTCGTTGGGTGTGACGAGGATGGACAGGATTAGAAATGAGTATATTAGAGGGACAGCTCAGGTTAGACGTCTTGGAGACAAGGTTAGAGAAGCAAGGTTGCGTTGGTTTGGACATGTGCAGAGGAGAGACGAGGATCATATTGGAAGGAGGATGTTGAAGATGGAGCTGCCAGGAAAGAGGAAAAATGGAAGACAAAAGAGGAGGTTTATGGATGTGGTGAGAGAGGACATGCAGGTGGTCGGTTTGAAGCAGGAAGATGCAAAAGACAGGAAGAAATGGAGACAGTTGATCCGCTGTGGCGACCCCTAAACGGGAGCAGCCGAAAGAAAAAGAAGAAGACGAAGAAGTGACTATTAGTGACTATTAGTTGCACTTGTCCTGAGAATCGTACCGTCTTAACGAACTTTCCTGTCCTGTGAAGGTTAATGTCATAATCTGAATTTAGGCATGGATTTAGGCGTAAGAAGCTCCAGTATCATCAGGAGTGTAGTTTTGCCAATCACCTAAACCAGCAGCATCAGCTCCTCTGCTTGCTAACCCTGAGAGCTAACCCTGCCCTGTAGGATCCTCTGGGCCTCCCTAGCATCTGTTTTGTCCACCCCATTAATTCATTGAGTTTTGATTTAATCCAGTCCAGGCAGGGTTATGATTCCCTCCTGTCCATGGATGTCCTAAATGTGGGTTTTGTTGTAACTGTTCTTGATCCATACTTTGAGGAGTCCGCCAGGCTGCACCTCCCCGCACTCCAGGTCCCTTCCATGGGATTACTGGACATCTCCTTCAGGTGTGTCCTCCTTGTCCACACCCCCAGCATACTTCAGATGGACCTTGAGGCTGTCGCTGCTGTTGTCTGCCTCTGGATCTCTGCTTGTTTGGTCCACGTCCAGCAGGCTTTCTTGTTCTTTGGTTCTCATATCATGTTGCCTGTGTTTATCCTTTGTTTTATGCATGTGTCATATGAGCCAAAAATTCATCAAATGTCTTTTCAGTCAGTCCCTCTACATCTTCCAGTTTGCTTTTGACTTTTTCTGGAAGGCAATCCAGGACCAATGTCTGAAAGACCACTTTAATGAGGTTGTCTTGATCTGGGTCACTTCCTGCCTCTGCTCTCCACATCTTTTTCATACAGTGCACATAAGCAGAGGGGTTTTCAGTCTCTCCTATTGGCACTCCTTTCAGAGTCTTCAGGTGTAATTTTCTTAGATAAACTTCCCTCATTGCATTCCACAGTCTGTTTCGGCATGGATTGAATTCCACACCATCACTGGTTGCATCCATAGCGTGATGCTCCATGTCTTCTTCTGTCATGATGTCTTCTGTTGCCTATTGTCCAATTATTCTGGCAAATAAGGCTTTCACATCTCCTATAGCTAGGAGACACCAGTATCCACTTCAAAGTCCAGTATCCACTTCTGGGACCTTCATTTCTATTTCCCTTACTCATTTCAGTCCTCACTTTTTTTTCCTCTTCCTGTAACATCCTTTCATATCTTTTAACTCTCTCCTCAGTTCTCTCTTTTTTCTCATCTGTCTTCTGATCCAGTACACAATCATCACTGTCACTGTGCCTGGTTGTTCTGTCAAATGAGAGAAAATATCTGTTTTGATAGAAAACCACAGTAACTGGTGACTACAATAGTATCAGAGGCTCTAGAAACAGACTAAAAATAAGACTTAGACTCCTGAAGCACTGTTTGAAGAAAGTTTCTTCTAAACATTAACAGCAGGTTTGTGAGTTGATTTTGAGTCTTCAACCCGAAAAGCTCCAACAAGCTCATCTTTAGTAACACCAGCCCAAACCAGTACCCCACCTCCACCTTGCTGGTGTCTGAGTGGGAGTGGAGCTCTGTGCCCATTACTGATCCAGACACCCATCCATCTGGTGCATCCAGAGTCTCTTTCATCTCGTCTCATCTCAGCAGTGACGGGGACGTTGCCTTGCTCAAAGGTACCTCAGGGAAACCCACTGGCGAGGGAATCAAACCCACAATCTTCCGATCCAGGGCAACTCTTCACTGCTAGGCCACCGCCGCCACATTATGCTGCCATAAGTATCTGTGTAATTATTTTTTGTGTGTTATTTTAATTATTTATGACATATGCATTTGTTTAATGTTTTTATCTGTTTTAATCCACACCAAAGTTTATTTTTTAATCTAAACTGATAATAATGGTACAGAAACTGGGAAAACTGAGAAAACTGAATCGCCCGAGTTTCTGACATGAAGCAGGAGACTGAAGTACCCGGTGTTCACCGCTAGAGGGAGCTTTACTGAACACTTTTCATCACTTTAGATGGAGGAACACACCAATGATGATGTGGCAGAAATAAATAAATTAATAAATAAACAAGATCAATAAATGAATAAATAAACACGTGTATAACAATAAATATATTAAATTCAAAATGTAATATATTTAAACAGATCCTAACTGAGATAATTTCAGTTAGCAAAACCTTCAAATATGGAGAAGACTTATTTACTTCTTTTTAAACCTGGAAATATTACGCCGATTAAAACTTTACAAATGTAAATTTTCGTTGTATTTTGTGTCTTTCATAAGCCGTTTGTGGTTGAGGGTCAACCACAGTCTGAACTACATTATTAACTGTGAGGTTATTAAAAATAAAATGATTAAACAAAATAATGATCTATTGATGTTTTCATGATGTCTTTTATTACAAGTCTATAAAAGTAAAAAAGAAGTCGATTGCGGGTCATGAGGGGACTTTTATTGTGTCCACTCTCGCGAGACTGAACGGGGTTTTGTCACGGATGAGGTGTGTTTTGGGCACGATAGAGGGTGCTCTGTTCTGACTGAGCACACCTGAGCTCATGAAGGCACAGGTGTGCCTCATTGAGGCTGACTATTTAAGTGGTTTTGTGCACTTGGTTATTTGGTATCTTGGTTTAGGCTGCAGTCCCTTGGTTTTAGTTAGGACTGCAGTCCTTACTTTTGTTTTGTAAATATAGTTAATAAAACTATGTTCCGAACTCCTGGCTCAGCATTGGCGTCCTCCCTGCACCCCACCCCCATTACAGAAATGAGCCGCCAGTACCTGGACGTCGCGAGCCATGAGGGCGAGCAGAAGCACGTGTTGTAGGCGGCAGCGAATGTTGTCGAGCAGACGCTGCAGCTGATAAAGACCTGGGAGACAGAGGCGACTTCTCTGGACCTCCTCGAGCATCTGGACAGTGAGGAGTGGGTGCGACGGACGCCGACGGACGCCGACGGCCACGGCCAAGGAGCTCAAGCGCCGTCTGAAGAATGAATGAGACGTCACTGCTCCCACTCAATATCATCCCGGATCCCGAGCTTCGCTGGGATCGGTTAGCGCTACCTCGACACGCTGAACCAAGTGTTTTTTTTCCACATGCGACATGGAAGGCGGGGCTTCGAGCATCACGCAACGAGGAAGGACGACAGTCAACGAGCCCTACGTCATTCAAACGGAACGTTGATAGTGGAGCCACCCTGCACTGAAGCTACTGTGGGCAGCCAGGACTGTTCAGCGATATTACCGAGCTAACAAGATGATGAAGCAGGAAATGAAGTATTTGAAGGAGAAAAAGATGGATGCTGTTGTTCTGCGAGCCGCATTCCGAGGGATGAAGGCCAGACAGACTCTGAAACAGAAGCACCAGGCTGCCACTGTGATACAATGTGCTTACAGGGCTCATTGTGCTTGGACGCGATATTTATGCATCAAATATGCTGCTATTGCCATCCAGCTTAGGTATCGTTCCACACTAGATGCCAGAAAGCAGAGGGAGGAATTCTTGAAATTGCGCTCTGCTGCAGTGTTCCTGCAAGCCTGCTTCAGAGGTCAGAGGGTCAGAAGGGAGATGATCCTGCAACATCAGGCAGCTTCCCTGATTCAGGCTGCGTTCAGAAGGCACAGGGAGGTAGTTAAGTACCAGGCCATAAGGGTGTCAGCCATCATCATTCAAAGACATTATAGGTCCTACATTAAGGGTAAATTTGAACATGAGAAATTCCAGGTGTTGAAAAGGTCTGTGATACGCATCCAGGCAGCCTTTAGATGTTATTCTGTTCGAAAGAATGTTGCTGCAATTCACCAAGCTGCTACCATTATTCAGGCTGCAGTAAGAATGCACAAGCAAAGATTGGTTTTCAAGAAGCAATGCTGGGCAGCAAGTGTTCTTCAGAGGAGGTTCAGAAGGTGGAAGCTTGGGCGTCAACAAAGGCAGAGGTATCAGCTGTTCAGACATGCTGCAATTTGCTTGCAAAAGTCATTCAGAGGAAAGCAGGCAAGGGATCTGGCCAAACGGATCAGATCTGCAAGGACAATCCAATCTCACCTCGGAGCTGAACAGATCAGCTGCATGAATGTTCAGATCACTGAACAGGAGGAGTTGCTGACAGAGCTCTACCAGCAGCTGACAGAGAAAGAAGCCTCGATGCTACAGGTGAATGCCTCTGTCACGAACGAAGGGTTGAAACTCAAGGAAAGGATCACCTATCTGCTTCCTCAGCTGGAGAGGACCAAAGGACTATTATCCAGTTGCCAAAGGGAGATCAAAGCCATGGAAACAGAAAGAAAAGCTCTGGCTCAAGACAAAGGTGAGCTTCACGGAAAGAGCGCGAAATTCAGAGAAAAGAGAGAGGTCTCTAGTATAAAACTGCTAGCTGTGACGGCTGTCCAAAGAGAAAGGCTGGAGAGAATGGATGAACAGAGGGACCAAATTGTATGCCAGACAACCAGGAGAGTTGAGACTCCAACCATTCAGGAGAAGCTGGAAGCTAAAATTGCCACTATGGAAGAACAGCTGAATCAGACCAGAGCAGAGCTGAGACGGGTGCAGAACCACAATGTTGCTCTGCAGGCTGAACTGAGAGAAGCTCGAAGTGAGCAGCTGAAGAACAGTCTGATGGAGAAGCAGGAAAAGATTCCAGAGGTTTAGCTGCTACATTATGACTCCCTATCTTCAGTTCACCCTCACAATTCAGCAGACTCAGAACAAGGTGGCTCGTGGAGGAGTCCATGTGGAACTTCTTGTAGTGGAACCAGGAACTGGGATGCTGCCTCACTGGGCTCCAAGCAGCAGGGAAGTATGAGCAAGAAGAGGAAGGAGCCAAAAGACATCAGCAATGACCTGTCTCAGTGCAAGAAAGTGAACGACAGCTTCTGCACTATAGATTCTGTGATGAGAGACGTGAAGAACAAGGCTGGCAGGGGTTGGAAGCAGAGTTCGGACTATGTGAAAAAGACTTCCTTTTTGAACCCTGTAAAATCTGTGTTTAGCTCTCTTTCAGGTTCCGTCAAGGCAAGGCGTTCCACTGAGTCAGGCGATTCCTCCAGTGACTCCAGGGTCGAGTCCAGGCAACAGTTAAAGAAGTGGACTGAACTTCTAGGATTCCCCTCACCACCACCAGCTGCTTGGACATGGCTGGTCAGAGGTCCTTTGTATAGAAGTGTTTTGTGGACCTGACCATATGTCCCATAAAGGGACTATTTTTTGTAGAGTGTTTTTTGCTCTTGACCTCCCCCCAGAGGTTCTGCTATGTTTTGGCGCTTCAGGAGCCGCGCATTTTGGGGGGGGGTTCTGTCACAGATGAGGTGTGTTTTGGGCACGATAGAGGGCGCTCTGTGCTGATTGAGCACACCTGAGCTCCTGAAGGCACAGGTGTGCCTCATTGGGGCTGACTATTTAAGCCCCGATGAGTCAGAACAGAGCGTGGCTCATTCGTTAGGCTTAGCCTATGTGGAATGGTGGTTTTGTGCACTTGGTTATTTGGTATCTTGGTTTAGGCTGCAGTTCCCTGGTTTTAGTTAGGACTGCAGTCCTTGGTTTTGTTTTGTAAATATAGTTAATAAAACTATGTTCCGAACTCCTGGCTCAGCATTGGCATCCTCCTTGCACCCCGCCACTGTTACAGGTTTAGACTCACTGTTAATCCACACTGCAGATTTACAGGCCGGAGATTATAAAATCGCTTATTAAAAATGACATGTTTAATCAGTTTTCTCACTACATTCAGTTATAAAAATGTAATTTCACTCTTTCAGGTAAAATCTTGTCATCACTGCTGAAATCTACTCCAGAAGATCTTCCACGTTGTGTTTTAATTTAAAATGTTTTCTGTGAATCTGTTCAGGTTGGAAACGCAGATCTGAAGATGGAGGCAGAAGCAGCACAAAGACATTAATTATTCATTCGTCATTTTAACATTAATTTTTAATTTGTCTCATTCTGTGTCTTTGAGCTACTGTCCCCGCTTCACTTGCTATCATGGACATTGTCATTTTCATACTTTTAGGGAGAAGATCTTCATGTTGTGGAGCTCTGTGTTGTTCCCACAGAGGGAAATGTTTTGTCTTGGTTCCCTCCGTCCACATGGCTTTGGAGACGATGTCTACAGATCAACATTTAGGCTGTAATGAAGGAGAACTAGTCTGACTGTGTTTCTCACTACATATATTTCTAAGTGCTATTTTGGATTAAAAAAAAAAAAAGCAGGATGACTCAAACAGCAATCACAACTAATGAAAAACACTGTTCAGTGGCCAGCCTCGTTCTCAGGCTCCATGTTTCAGGCCTCGCCTCGTTCTCAGGCTCCATGTTTCAGGCCTCGCCTCGTTCTCAGGCTCCATGTTTTGGGCCTTGCCTCGTTCTCAGGCTCCATGTTTCGGGCCTCGCCTCGTTCTCAGGCTCCATGTTTCAGGCCTTGCCTCGTTCTCAGGCTCCATGTTTCAGGCCTCGCCTCGCTCTCAGGCTCCAGGACAAATTATTTAGTTTCATATGAAGATCACTGTACTTTTCTCTTCATCACCAGGCAAATAGCAGCTCCACTGACCTGAAACCCTGGACTGAGAAAACTGGAAGAGATGCTGATGTGTGTTTAAACTGATGTAATTTTGAAAATTTGCACATTTCTCTCTTTATCTCCTTTTATTACTTCAAACCACATGTGCTGCTGCTTCTCTGTCACTCCAGATCTTCCTTGTCAGACTGCAGGACGGTCCTGTGGTGTCTTCATGTTAATGGTCAGAGATCTTTTCTACAGTTTCATGTATTAAGCTGCTTTGTGTTCTGTTTCTTTGTGCATATTGCAGTTTGCACTCTGTCTCTGCAGCACAGTACCGGTCCCATGAACTTTCACTGAAATCATTGTTTTGAAGACATTTTGAAGATATTCAGCATGTTTTATACTTAAATTTACATTTACGGCATTTAGCAGACGCTCTTATCCAGAGCGACTTACAACAGTGCTTTAATTCCACATTAGATCATCATCTTGGTAACCAGCACAGATCAGTAATTCCCTCAGAAATTCCGTGAACAGGTGGGTCTTTAATCGAGGTTTGAAGACAGCGAGGGACTCAGCAGTTCTGACCATCAGGGGGAGTTCGTTCACCACTGAGGGGCCAGAACTGAGAAGAGTCTTGATGCTTGTCTTCCTCTGTTTTTCAACGGTGGGGTTTCAAGACGAGCAGTGCTTGATGGTCTGAGGGGACGAGAATGTGTGTGTGTGTGTGTGTGTGTTTTATCAGCAGTAAAACAGAATCTTACAAGACCAACAACATGTGGAGTTGACTTGAAGGCTGGCGAGGAGATGTTTGTATGAGTTGGTGGAACTGATGTGTGTAAATGCATTGATAAGTGGTGACAAAGAAACAATGTGTTGGACCAGTGATAGATAGTCCACCTTGATCATGTGTCCTTTTGTCTTTATAGATGATTAAAATAGTAACAGTAACAACCTGCTCCACACACGTCGTGTTTGCATATTAATGTAATGATGGTTGGTATTTACATTTTCTACTCAGTCTGTCTTTGCTACTCAGACACTTAAATAAAGGGAATACTTTCTCCTCCAGACTGCACTTAAAGGGGAAGATTATTATTAAAATAGCTTTATCCCTCCATTATCTGCCGCTTGTCCCAAACGGGGTCGCGGGGGAGTGCTGGTGTCCAACCCAGCGCACACAGGGCGAGGACGGGGGATGCACCCTGGACAGGTCGCCAGCCCATCGCAGGGAGTTAAAATAGCTTTATTAATTACATAATCTAGACATTCAATTTGTAAATGAAAAGATGCAGAAGATTGTCAGGTATGTGTGTGTGTGTGTGTGTGTGTGTGTGTGTGTGTGTGTGTGTGTACTAATTCACCACATAGAAATGTTTAATTTTGGAACAATATAACTACTGAAAATGAAAGTATTTCTCCTTTCAGGAGCTGTCAGGAGGTCTATTACAGTCACTCAGAAACTCAGAAGATGAAGATGATGGAAGTCTGATAGAACAATATAAACAGGAGGAGCAGATATTCTAGAAAATAACTTCACAAATACACAAGGAATCTGAGGGAGATGATTTCACCCCAACAAGACGTGTTTGGTTGTTTCTTTTGGTAATAAACTGGCCATAAACTGGCTTAAAAGGTTGACAAAATATGACACAGTATAATCAGTTAAAGAAGTGATTTTTTAAAATAATTTTCCATAGAATACACAGAGTAAAGTTGTTGTAAAGATTCTAACTGACACCTGGACTGGATTCTAACTGGACACAGGGTGGAGGTGGTCTAGTGGTAGGGTACTTGTCTATGGACCTCTGGATCAAGAGGTCCCCAGTTCGAATCCCACCTCTGGCACTATCACCACTGGGTCCCTGAGCAAGACCCTTAACCCTGAATTGCTCCAGGGGGACTGTCCCTGTAATTAGGACATGGAAGTCGCTCTGGATGAGAGCGTCTGCTAAATGCCGTACATGTAAATGTAAATTATTATATATATATATAAACACATACTACAAGATGTGAAATAATAAATGAATCATCTGCCGAGAGAAGAGATAAAAAGTACCGTTCAGTTTGGAAAACTAATTTCTTGATTCAAAAAAATATTAATTTCAATTTTGTTATTAAAATATTTTATATTGGTATGAAGGTAGAGGTAAACCGTGCTAAACATGAAGACTGTCTTGACATCAATATATGGACTGTGTTTACCATACATGTTTGGAAATGTTTTAAAATACAGATCAATTATATTGTTCCTGTTTAATTTAGTAGGTATAAGAAAATAAATGTAAGTCTCCTCATAAATGTATGACACAGTGACAGGGATCCCTGCCTAAGATCTGGCAACCCTGTGCTCTGATCTTTTTAACGTTTGACCCTCTTCCCTTCTTTAAATAAATATAATTCATATTCACTCCCGTCTAAGATTGTGTCCGATCATCAGGCCACTCAAGAAAGTTAATGCTGCAGCCACCTGTGGCCCTCCTTCTCTCTCTGAGTGTGTAGGGTGGTCCTCCCTCTCCCCCATCACTCAGTATAACTGTCCTCTCTCTCTCTTAGTGTGTAGGGCGGTCCTCCCTCTCCCCCATCACTCAGTATAACTGTCCTCTCTCTCTGGGTGTGTAGGGTGGTCCTCCCTCTCCTCCATCACTCAGTATAACTGTCCTCTCTGGGTGTGTAGGGTAGTCCTCCCTCTCCCCCATTACTCAGTAGAACCGTCCTCTGTCTCTGGGTGTGTAGGGCGGTCCTCCCTCTCCCTCCTGTAGTGATGAATGATGGAGGATGGTGAACAGAGAGTGTATTTTATTGTTGAAGGTAAAATCACTCCATGTGTGTAAAAGCTGTGTTTACAGGGTGTCTGTGCTCCACAATAACAGTGTTACACTTCATTTCAGTTTATGAGACTGTAGCTGAAGATCTACTGGGAAAGACGGAGAGTTGATGATGGGAAGGTTGTGTTACTGGTACGTCACTGGTGAGCGGCTCAAAGGGGGGATTGTGAGGGTCATTTATAAGAAGCAGGACGGACACGAGCTCTTTACTCTCTTTAGTGACAGCAGGCTGTTCTTTCAGGAAGAAACCTTCTCTCATTCAGTCAGATCTCTCTCCATTTTCACCACACTCTTCATACACACACACACACACACACACACACACACACACACACACACACACACACACAGCAGGTTATTCTATCTCACACAGACGCGCTGAGGAGCCGGAAGAAACATAAATCCCAGCACAGAGCGGTTCAGTGAAAGTGGTGTTGAATGTGTGTAAGTGTGTGAGTGTGTGTGTATCAGAGGAGACGCTGTAGAAGGACAGAGTTCCAGCGGGACAGTCCACATACACTCCTACTCTGTTAGATCTGGAGGGAGGAGGAGGGACATCAGTTCTGTTATTATTATGAAGAACATAGAAACTGTTATCAGAGCAGTTCAGTCTCCAGGACTTTTCATTTCGTCCAAACAAAGAGTCGTAACTCCTTCCTTTCCTCCTGATTGATTTATGAGTCACTGATACTACAACAACATCTCCGCTCCACTGGACCTCCCAGTAACAGCGTCCACTCACACTCTCTCTACACACAACCTGCCACCAGTGATCAAATCTGTCTGGATGATCAGGATACGACTGTTCTTCTTCCACACGCTCCACCTTCCTGTTCTCCTCAGAGAGAGAGAGGAGTGTGTGTGCTGAGTCTGGATCCAGTGTGAACTCACAGACATCTGCACACAAGAAGACACATTAGAGGAGAAGAGAGGAAGAGGAAGAGGAAGAGAGAGAGAGAGAGAGAGAGAGAGAGAGAGAGAGAGAGAGCGTGTGTCTGTATCTGTGTGTATTTCTCTGTGTGTATTTTTTTTGTGTGTGTTTTTTTGTGGTGTGTGTGTGTGTGTATGTGTGTGTATGTGCTTTTGTATTTGGCTCTGGATAAGAGCGTCTGATAAATGTATGCATGTATGTATGTATGTATCCATTTGACGAAATATGAACCTGAAAGGTTTCCTGTTCATCTCAGCTTGTATCTTGATGCTCCATGACTGTGAATCAGTAAGACTAGAGCAGAGATTTTAGCTCAGACTAAAGTCTCTCCATTAGTGGATGTAAAATACATAAAACATCACTTCAATCTTCTTCTTTTTCTTTTGGCTGCTCCAGTTTACGGGTCGCCACAGCGGATCATCCATCTCCATTTCTTCCGGT
>JABMDN010021588.1:0-10123 GCA_017165825.1 Hepsetus odoe
TGAGGTGAAATACTTCAGTTTGTATCATATTCAAAACTTTATATTTGTAAAGTCCAGAATCTGTTGTCTTCAGGTCTCTGATGGTAAGAGAGCCACTATTTTGATTCAGGGACAGCCTGAGGTTTGCATCTCTGCTGTATTTGATTTGGCTTTGGTCCAACTGACATCTTCTCTCTGCAATAAATTGGCTTGTTTGGTTGGTAAAGCTCCAAGTTATGATGGAACATTCTGGTACTTCAGAGAGATTGGTGTGTATGGTGTACGTCCCTCCTACACGTGGGTCCACTCCAACAACTTGGCGTCCTAGAAAATGAAGGATCAACATAATTGCTGTGATGTTTTATTCAAATATCATATTCATATGTTGAGCCAGAAAGGGTGTTGTTCTTCAGTGAAAGAAGGATGGAAGTTTCCTCCAGAAAGTTTTCATTATCTGTATGAGTGTTAACAAAAATGGAATCAAAATAAGCTTTCATTTTGTGTATCTAAATTTTTTTACTTGCTGTTAACAATGGATCATTAATTTGGTCTCCTGTGCACCTTCAAACAATAGAACCATCAACCATCATTTCACTTTGTTCTGGAGTCTGCAGATAGAATAACTCTCCTACTGTAATGCTTGGGTGATGGTGTGGTCCTGATGTAATCGTTCAGCCAGGGATCTGTGACTTAACTAATAAAAGCACCTACACGGGTAACGAAACTAACAAGAATGACTGCCGCTCTACTCTGACTGTTTCATAAGCCCCAATGAGGCCCACCTCCCACCCCCGCCCTATTAGACCAGGAGTGCTCAGTCAGAGCAGAGCGCCATCAACCTTGACATAATTGTGACACCTACCAGTATTGTGATGAGCTGTCACTGCATATGGAGACGGGTTGCTAAGGAATTTATTCATGTGACGCTGTTATAATAAACAGAAAATGTTCAGAACTCACCGTTTACATTTAAATGGTGATGTCCAGTATGTGAAACAACAAAATCATCTCTCTCATAATCTCCAGAATCTTCAACTGATATGTTTTGAATGGTGAGTGATCCAGTGTCTTTATCCATGTATAACCGGTCATTGTTTGGTCCATAGTAGTGTATAACATCTCCAACTCTCTCAGCAATCAGTTGTATATTACCAAACCAATGGATGATGGTGGGCTGTTCAGTGGAGCCACTCAGGGTGACGTTCTGTCCCTCTAGAGCGATCACTGATATTTCATAAGTAGCTTGAGTTTCAGTATCTGCAATGAATAAACATTTCAAATAAAAGGTTTTAAATGAATAGAAACATGCACAGATATTGTTCAGTGTCAACCTCCAAGCTAATCTATTATCATCTCCATCCTTATTTCATCATGTGAAAAACAGTCATCATTTATTTTTACGTGATCATTTTTTTTCATTTATCATTTAGAATTCAGCAGTGACAGGAACGGTACCTTGCTCATGAGAACCTCGGTGCAAACTACTGGTCTAAGATTCAAACCCACAACCTTTCAAGCTTGGGGTGTCATTCTTAACCACTACACTACCACAACCATGATTATTATTTTATATTTAGATTTTCCGTTTGATTTTCTTTTGTTTTTGTTGCACACACACACACATGCAGCAGGGGGCAGCTTTTTAAAGATGGGTATGGTACCGTGCTCAAGTTGTACTAGTTTTCACAAAGTGAAAGATTTTATCTCAACTTCAATTGTATATATTACTTTTAAGTTTAAACTGAAAGACAGATTTACAAAAGTTAAAACAAATGTATTTATTTTAGCATCAATACTGGTTTTACTGGAAACACATAAGTCTTTCCATTGCAGTCATTGAGGAGAAAAGTCTGATTTTTATTAAAATCTAAATTAAATTGTTACCTGAGAAAAAAATAACTTAAATTCAACACAAATCTAAAATTTCACATTAAATTCACTTTGTTTTCCTGATGATTAATTCCCACAGTTGGATTGTTTCCTGCAGAATGTGCTTCATCAGGATTCTTCTTCAGGGTCTCTGCAAAGGAGCTGGTGCATCATATTACAGTAAACAAACACTACCTGGACATTTGACCTTTAATAAGGAAAAGCACAAGACAATATTTTACCACACTACAGGAAAAATAATGAAAAATGAGGCTCAAAGTTTATAGATAAATCTGGCAATAACACTTAAACCTTTTTTATGAGGGGAGTTTTTATGCTTTCCTGCGAGGCGACATATAGAGCAGTTCCAGAGGTTCATCTACAGATCCCAGTTCAGATCTCCTCTAGAACTGTTATGATGCAAAATTATCTAAAAGATCATATAAAAATATATAAAATAATATATATATAAAATAATATAAAAGATAAAAACAAACAAATAAAGAAACAACATCAAGAAGATTATTATTCAGATGTTAAACGTTTAGAGACATTTTGAAAATTAAACTGTAAATCAGATTCTAAATGTTCAATAAACCTTTTCTACGAGTGGAGTCTCTATGCTTTCTTGTTAATCGACATATAGAGCAGTTCTAGAGGTTCCCCTACAGATCCCAGTTCAGATCTCCTGCAGAAACGCTACGATGCAAAAGTTTTGGCGCTTCTTAGTTGACATGAATGCACTGAAAGTTGGGGGATGTTCTACGTTGACGACACAGTATTTTTTTTTTTAAATCATTGTTCGTTCACATCTTCACCCCTCTGACATGAACTGCTTTGGAAATGGTGCAGAAAGCTCATCAGCAGTTCTCGACCGAACTCATCAGACAGAAAAGCAGCACATCCTCCTACCATCTATGAACATGTACCACCTCTCATCTAAACAAAGTAAAAGTTCTTAAATAAAAGGTTTTTTCAATTTTACCTGAAGCCCAAATGAGGACAAGAATCACGGTCCAGACACTGGAAATCTTCTCCATCGTTAGTGTTTTCTTGGAGCGCTGAGCACCCACACCTGCCTGCTCTTACCTTTTATATTATCTTGAAACTCGGCCTAAGAAGGCGGAGCTTTACTGAAACGAGGAGATGCACTTTTAACAAAATCAAAATTAGATAAGGTTATTTTTTTTAAAAAGATCTTTCTACTGGAGCAGATTATTCCTTTTTCTTCTATGATGAGTCTCTCTGGGCTTCTTAAAAACACAATAGCAACAGATGGGGATCAACTTTTTGATGAATTTTTGAGACGACTTGCCCAAATGACTATTTACAGTACTGTGCAAAAGTTTTAGGCAGGTGTGAAAAAGTGCTGTAAACAAAGAACGCTTACAGAAATATAAATAATGATTGTTTATTTTTATCAATTTACAAAATGCAAAGTGAGTGAACAAATCAAATCAATATTTGGTGTTACTACCTTTTGCCTTTAAACCAGCATCAGTTCTTCTAGGTACACTTGCACAAAGTCAGGGATTCTGTAGGATTATAGTCGGTGTCTGATCAACCAGTTTTACCAAACAGGTACTGATGATCATCAATGTCACACGTAGGTTGATACCTAGAAGAATTGATGCTGTTTCGAAGGCAAAGGGTGGTCACACCAAATATGGATTTGATATAGAATTCTCTTTTGTTCATTCACTGCATTTTGTTGATTGATGAAAATAAATGATTAACACTTCTATTTTTGAGAGCGTTCCTTTTTTACAGCATTTTCCCCACCTGCCTAAAACCTTATATAGCTTTCTCTATTTATTGGCTCTCTGCGGGAGGTCATGGTCTCTCATGGCTCTATGACATCTCTGCATTGATGACAGCTCATCACCTCAAGCTAAACCCTAACAAGACCGAGCTTCTCTACCTGGAAGGCCATCAACCACTGTGACAGGACCTTCACATCTCCTTTGGCGGTTCGCTTCTCATCCCATCTAGAACTGCTTGCAATCGTGTCACTTTCAATAATGAGCTCTCCTTCTCCTGTTCTTAATATATTCTTAATCTTTCTAGATTAGGAATAATCTTCCCAAACCATCTACTCTCCTTCCCCTGCTCCTTCTTTTCCTTAAACCTCTGCTCTCCCTTTCCTGTTTTATCTAAAAAAAAGTGTATCTACTTGTTATGAGGGCACTTAGTTTTTTGCTTAGGTGGGAGTAGCTAATCAGCAGTTTCTGAGCTGAGCTGGTTATCATGATGATGATCTTTTGTGGAAACTAAGCACTGCAGAAAGTCGTTCTGGAAAAGAGCGTCTGCTAAATGCCGTAAATGTAAATGTAAATGAAGGTACAATTCATACAAAAATAGGGGCTACTTTCCCTTTTCAGGAACTGTGAATGTGAAAGTAACAGGATACTGTTGGTTAACTGGATCACGGAGATCGATTTCCTGCCAAGTGCACAAAAAGTGACCCTGCTGACACTGCTGATAATTTGGACATATCAGGAAGCCTGAAAGAAGCCCTCCTATATCTATATTCTATGTAACTATGTAAAAATAGTGTACTTTAAAATTTTAAATTCTAAAATTTTAAATTCTAAAATTTAAAAAAAAATTTCACTTAAAAGACTTTCAAATTCTAATTTACTGACTAAACTGCCTCTAAAAAAGTTACTTCTGCTTTTTCCAACTCCAGTCTCTCATATCTTTCCTGTTTACGGCAACATTCTAAAATATCACTCCAAAAAATGTTGCAGTCATTGTATTAAACTAAACAGAAAACACACAACAATAGCAAAATCAACACAGAATAATGAGTATAATAATTATAGAGGAAGAAAAAGAGGAGGAGGAAGAAGAAGCAGCAGAAGAAGAAGCAGCAGAAGAAGAAGCAGTAGAAGAAAAGGAAGATGAAGAAAATGAAATTTGTTCTTTTTTTCTTGAAATCTCCAGTATCCCTTTAGTGTATGACATGGTATTTAGCTTGGCAATACATATTAATTACATGTTATTAAAGCGCTACTCATCTCTGAAGATGTGAACAGTTGAAACAGAAGGTACTGAAGGTGATGAAAGACTCACCTGGACAGAGTTTATCTTTGTTGAACTTGGTCAGGTTTCCAGCTGGGTTTTCAGCCACACAGAAGTAGGCGCTGTTGTCCTGTTCGGTAACATTGGGAGGAAGTGTGACGTTGACATTGAGTTCAGGATTGCTGGTGTTGGACAGGCTTGAAGGGTCTCACCTGTTGTGGTAACTCACCGAACACACTGAAGTGAAAGTCCTTGGACTGAGTGTTGTTCAACACTGTAAATGAATAAAGGCCAGAATCCGTCGTCTTCAGGTCCCTGATGATCAGGGACACATTCACTCAATTCAGGGACAGACGGAGGTTTGCGTCTCCACTGTATCTCACATCACTTTGTCCAGAAAGGCATCTGCTCTCGCCGATACACTGACTAGATTCAGAGGTGCATTTCCAAACTATTACGAAACATTCTGGCACTTCAGAGAGATCGGTGTGGCAGCCCGGCAACCAGACCTGCAGAAACAGCAATGATATTAACTGTAGGGACAGCTTGGTTTGTGATGCAGGTTATATTCAAGGTAAATCGACATGTGATTGGCTGTTTTTATTACTGGCTCATTACGAAAATGCTTAATTGAAAATTTAAGGTCATTTATCGTTTGGGTTTTTAAAAAATGTAACAATATATTATTTCATTCCAAAAGCTGTAAATTAGTGAATTCAGGTGATGTACAGATTGCAGATATATATGCTTTTAATTTCGCAAATTTTCCAGTTAGTGTCCTAAGATTTTCAGGACAGCAATGGGATATTCTATATATGCTCCTGGAGATGTTTGAAGAACAATTTCAAATTCCCTGCTCACCAGTTATTTTTAAGTGGTGACCACCCTCATGTAGTAAAGTGTTATCGATCCTTTCAGAATTTCCAGACTGACTTGACGTCATAGATGGTGAGAGATCCAGTTTCTTCATCCAGATGTAACTTTTCTTTTTTTATCTCCGTAGAAAACAATGATGCGGAACCAATTCACAGCAAGTATAACTTCACTAAAGAACCAGTAGACCACATCACCAGAGTGTTTGGTTCCATCACTCAGAGCAACACTCTGTCCTTCTAGTTCTGTCAGTTGAAGAGCAACTTGGATTCCAGACTCTGAAGAAACAGTGCAAAACACATCAGATCCAAGAAAACCTCTTTAAAGTCAATAACTACATGATTGAATGTGTAACAATTATTATAAATATATAAGAATGTATAATATGCACATTTATAGATAAATAATGCAAAAAGCACAAAAAGAGCAACTTAATCAGCAACATTTATGAACTTAAAATGATACATGCAAAGATACAATACAAAAAAATATCTGGATACAACACAGAATACATCATAAATATAGAAAAATGTTATATAATTATATAATATAAAATGTTACCAATAATTTTATCTTTAAAATGTAAATAAATGTATTAAATTAATATAATAAATTAATTTTAATTAAATTAAAACCTTAGCAACTGAAATTCTCATTTAAAAGTAATTTAACCGAAACACTTTAAAATGAAAATCCAGTTTTTTAAATCAAATCCTTTATCCTAAACCAGTAAAGTATAATAACGCTGGTAGGGTGGGGATAGGACATCAACACAGAGCAAGGGTTTGGGAACTTGACTTTATTTTCCATGGTGGATCAAACAAAACCAAATGAACTGATAAAACAACATTACTTTAAGGCTTAGCTTTGTGATTGAGTTACGCTCTATTCTGACACATTTGAGCTTAAATATCAGCCCCAGTGAAGCACACCTGTGCCCCCATGAGCCCAGGTGTGCTCAGTCAGAACACAGCGCCCTCTGCCGTGACAACCGTGACAGGTACATTGAGTTAAGGATAACTTCAACAAATAGAAACTAAATTAATATAAATATTTTTTGTCTTTTTTGTAAATTGGCTCAAAAAGGCAAACAAAATGGATCCTTGTCAAACTCACCCAACAATCCTCATGTTGGAGCTTCAAATACTGCATGCAGGTAAAAATAATTCCTTCAACTGATAGAAATTCCTGATGAACATTTTTTCTTTAACACAGTTGATCTTCATTGTCGTCCCACTGTGATGAAGTTCTTCAGGAAACGGCTCAGAAAAGCTCATCAGCAGTCCTCGGCTGAGTAGATCCTTATCTTTATAAAGCACTTCATAACAAAGAAACATCTCAACTAAACAAAATAAAAGTTCTTTTATAAAAGTTCTCAGTTACACCTGAAGCCCATATGAGGAGAAAAATCGCCATCCAGGTGTTGAAACTCATCTCCATCTTTAGTGTTTCTCCGAGCACTGAGCACTCATACCTGGCCAACACTACATGTTCATACCTGTTAGATCATCTTGGAACCCAGCCTAAGAAGGTGGAGCTTCACCTAAACCAGCATGTGCGCCCTCAGCAAAACCAAAACTATAAAAGGTTCATCGTGTTGAACATGATTGGAGATTGTTTTCTTTCTTTTTATTCTAGCAGTTTATTCCTTTTTACCTCTTCTCATAGTTTGCTCACATGGAGAGCAAAACCAATCTTTCTTTTGTTGATCTGCTTGTAGTTTTAGCAGTTCTGTTTCACCAAAATCTTAGTTGTTGTGTAATTGCACGCTCTAACGGATGATGCTAAGTTTATACAGAATCTCAACAGAGACACAAATTCTAGCGGAGAACATGGTGGAGTTATACTGCAGGATGTGTCTCTGGGGAGGGGATGAAAGAATGGACACTAGTATTTTAAACATCATTGCAGTGAAACATTATTTCAAAGCTCCAGTGTTTTAATGATTGTAATTGTAGTCGTATCTTTACCAGGTTGTTCTGGCTTATTTGTGGACCAGACGGCTGTGTCCCAAACTGAATAACTCTACGCTTTACACCACATTACTGAGTGCCTGTTCAATGGTCATGCACTGGTTTTACTGCATCTAGTAGTGTGCAGTTTGGGAAAATGATTACTCCTCTAGTTAAAGGGAAAGTTTAATTTCAAGTCTGAAACCTTGTTTTTAGAAAGAGGTTAGTAGCTAGCATTAGCTTATTAACCTTTCATTAATTAATGAAGAATGTTCTGGACTTCATCTTTAAGCGACAGTATTATTGTCCCGTCCACAGTGAAATTAAAAAGAGCTGTCTGTACTTCAATAAACAAGTGCTGTTGAGGAAAGTGTCCAGTTTATTCTAATATGTTTTTTTTTTACTCTATTAAAAGGTATTTTATTATATATTTGTTCGGAAAAGAGGGAAAATTTACCAGTCCAGTTGTTCATCTACAAACTTTTTCCATTGATGGTTCGTTGCCAATTATGTGAGTGAAAAGTTTATAGTTCCAGTTTACAAAATGAAAGTAGCACAGAACACAGATTTTAAAATATAATATAATTTATTTTAACCAAAGTTTAATACAATTTCTACATACACTAACATTTATAAATGGAACATTTGATTTTATTTCTTTTGATTGAATCACATTTTTCATTGCCTTCTTATCTTATCTAATGACTGGAGACAGGATTTAAAAATTTCATGGTTCCATTAATGAAAAAGCATCCCCCCACCATCACACTACCACCACCATGTTTTCCTTTGGCTGGGACATCAATGTGAAATTTTTCTTGAAGGTTTCACTGTGTTTAGGTTTGTCAAAAATGTAAGCAAAGTGTGTGTGGTCCAGTTGATCTCAAATATACACTTAATCTGGTGAACTGCTGAGCGAGGGAACTCATTGGAGGGGTTGGCTTTGGCTTGGCCTTTTAAAATGAACAAAACAAAAACATCCTCATCCGTCTGACATTCATTTCCTTTATGTTAAAAAACAAAAACATCACAAATGGTCACAAATATTTAAAAGTAAATAAAACAAAAACTGATATAGATATAATCTTTCCATAGACAATATAGATATGGATAAGAACAGAGATAGACTAAAATAGAAAACACTCATAAGTGAACAAGGTCCACATATCAAAATCAACACGTGTGCAAATCTAAAAGTAATAAGCTGTACATAAGTACATGAGCTGTTTAAAGAAATTTGATTTATTTCACTGAATATCCAAATGCTCTTTTTCTTTTACAGAGTCAACAAGTAAAAATCCCGAACATCAGAACAAAATCAGAACAAATCAGAACAACACCAACAATTACTGCCAAAGCTGCAGACAATGCTGAGGAAGAAGAACCTGTCAAAAGATAAAAAACCAGTAAAATATTACAATCAGAAATCTCACTGCAGCAGAATAATCAAGATCATGTTTACTCTGAATAATGTTTATATATACATACATATATAATTTTTTTCATTTTATTATTTATTCTTCATACAAAGCCCCTTCAGTAGTACACATTTCATGCAATTAGATTCTTGGAAGAGCTGCCATGTATAAAGTGAAAGTGAAAAAAAGGTGAAAGTGACAACCCTTCTCATTGCAATGTCACATCACAGCACACAGTGAACGACAATGAAATTGGACCGCTGCATTTAACCAATGCAAACACCATGCAGCAGTGGGCAGCTATTGAAAGTGCCCGGGGAACAGTGACGTGGATAGTACCTTGCTCAAGGGTACCTCAGAGCAACCTACTGGTGAGGTAATCAAACTCAAAAAGTGACAAAGTCTTTCTGAATTTATGTAAATTCATCAACCGAGCTACAGAATATTCTTAGAATCAAAAGCTGTAACTATTGTGCTATAAGATCATACACCACATTTAAGGACTTCTTTGAGGGTTTCAGTGGATGAAACAGGAGGTACTGAAGGTGATGAAAGACGCACCTGGATGAAGTTCAACAGCATCTTTGGTGAACATGGTGGTCAGATTTTCTGCTGGGTTTGCTGCCACACAGAAGTAGCTGCTTTTCTCTTGTGCTGTTACTTTCAGAGGAAGTGTGAGGTTGACTTTGAGGTCAGGATTGCTGATGTTGGACAGTCTCTTGTCTCCTCTGTACCAGGACAGAGTCACCTCGACATCATTCTTTACGGTACACAGCAGAGAACAGCTGCCAGACTTGGCACATTTTGTGATTGCAGGTTTGAACAAGCGAGCTTGATAGTTGGAAGAGTTAAAAAAGAAAGGATGAGTGCTTGGTCAGGAAAACCCAATATTCAATCCTCAAACTAAAATCAAAAACCCTGAAGAACGTGGAGAAGGTTCAACAGAACTCACCATAAACTTTGAGGTGAAATACTTCAGTTTGTATCATATTCAAAACTTTATATTTG
>JABMDN010021601.1:0-12119 GCA_017165825.1 Hepsetus odoe
GTGAAACTGCTGTGTGTGATTGATGAAACCTGACACTGTGGTCTGAGGATGTTCTAAAACAGGAGGGAACATCTCCAGTCCTGGAGGCTGATGTCCTGCACAGTTTGGTGATTTACCTGCTCAGACACACCTGGTTCAGATCACCTGATAATCACCAGGTTTAGTGAGTGTGTTTGAGGAAGAATTACTAAACAGTGCAGGACACTGTCCCTCCAGGACTGGAGTTGTCCATCACTACTGTGTTGTTCATGGAGCTGAATCCACAGAGAAGAATACAAGATCTTCAAACAGCTCTTCTCACTTCTCTTCTGCTCGAGGCTGAACAGTCTGAAAAAAAACAACAATCTGAACTCATATTGAACCAAACTATTTTCAACAAAACCAGGTTTCAATGATCGGCACTCCTAGAAAATCCTGTGAACATCATGTGACTGAAGCGTGTTTAAGCTCAGACACTGTTATAAGGTGACGTGTTTGAGATCTTGTTCCACTGGGGTATAAATATGAGGAGACACAAGACCAAACTGTCTCAGTCTTTTATCAACAGGAGGAAAATGAAAGAACACATAAATGGATTGAAACATGTGTGGACCTTCATAATTTTGGAAATGTCTATAAATAATACCTTCATGATGGTCACCAAGACTAAGACTTAATCTAATTCAGCAGTTTTACAGAAAAACATGAATGTGTACATTTTATCACAAGAAAACATTTCCACTAAACTAAAACTACTGACAAAACAAAGAGCATTCCCATCATCCAGACTTACTGTCAGAGTTTCATAATCAGACATCATGCTTGCAGGATTTAAAGCTGCGTATGTTTCACTGGGAGAGTCTTTAACACTCTGGAAAATAATACAATGAGAGTCAGAGATCAGGACTCATCCATACACCTTTAAGATCCTTCATCTTACAATAACATCATCATTACTACTATAAACTACACCAATGGGTGTGTCTCTTTTAGGACTGCTGTCAAGACCACCCTTGATGAGTCAAAGTCCAAGATTAGGACTATCTGAGACTGTGTCCAGACCGAGTCTAAAGGGGGTTTGTTCTGAATGAATGTTTCTCCTGCCTGCATTAAGTGGGTCTCACCAGTGACCAGTCTGAATGAGCCAGTGCAAATTCTAACTGGCTAAATAAAACCCAAAGTGAAATGTTTGTTTGGGAGCAAAATATTGATTTTAAAAAATGAGGATTTTCATGGGTGTCAACAATTTGAGGAGTAGATTTTCCTGAAGGTTAGTCGAGTTAGTGACGTTTTCACACTTAAACCATTAAAATGTGATTAAACTCAAACCTGAATAATGATCATCAACCACGAACCACTTTAACTGTGATTAATAATCTTAATAATATTCCTAGTTTCGGTCAGTCACACATACAGCAAAATGGGTTTAATAGATCAGATTAAATACATTATAAATGTTTAATAAATTATATTACATTAATATGTATTTATCATTTTCCATCTACTGAACAGCTGCATTAAGCATCGTACAGATGTTGGAGTGGTTTTGATTCACGCTGTATCTACTTACAGTCAGAGTGTCGTAGTCTGAGGACGTGGCTGGAGGGTTTAAGGCTGTGTAAGTGTCACTGGGAGAGTCTTTAACACACTAGAAATGAAAATAACATTAAACAGACTTATAAAACTAAATACACCAACCAGGAGAACACACACACACACACACCTGCAGAGTGTCGTAGTCTGAGGACGTGGATCTGGGGTTCAGAGCTGTGTATGTGTCGTCTGCTGGATTTGGGGTCTTTTAGAGAAAGAAGAGGAAACACTTCAGTCTTTATTCAGGAGCAGCTTTATTGGAGGATGTAGAGAGAAAGAGAGTGAACTCCTCTCTCAGTACCTGAATATGTGTGTCTCTCTCTGCTCTTCTCTTCTTCCTGAGAACAACAATAAAATGTTAAAAGCAGTTGAGGCTTAAGTTGAGATTTGATTAAGATCTGATTCAGCACACGGTACAGATATCTATAGTGATGGACGGCTGAACATTTCAGAATGTCTTACAAAATGTCTTCAGTTCATTTCAGGGTAAAAGCAAATGTGATGTGGTGATGTGATGAACCAGTGTGGTGCGAGAATAAAAAGATAAAGACATTAGTTCTGACCAAATGAATTGCTGATTACCTGTTTTTTACATTTAAACATTTAATATAAGTTAAATATATAAGTAATACGTTTCTGCACACCTGAAAACAAAAGAGAGTAAAAAGGTCTTTAGGCTAGATTTTAAAGGTCAGTGGCTAGATTTAAAAAGTCCTAATCTCATGTGGGAAACCATTCCAGTCTTTAATGGTTAAAACAGAAATCCAGTCTAGTTCTCGTAAATGTTACAATGAGAGTTACAATAATCAGTGAGGACTTAATAAAAAGTGTGAATGAAGGTTTCCTCAGCTATGGGTTCAGTGCAGGTCAAAAGGGTTTTTTAGTAGTGCAGTGATGGTCTACTGGTTAGGGACTAGATTGGTGGGTCATGGGTTAAAGTCCTGGATGAGTATATTACCCTGAGGTACCAGGGAAGCCCACTGCTGCACTTCAGTGATTGGTCAAATGAAGAGACGTGGTTCACTGTGTGCAATAAAGCAGGATGTGAACATTTTAATTGTGGTTTCAGTTTCTCACCTCATCCATAAAAACACAGTGATGAAGGTCAGAAGCAGAACCATGGCGACTCCAGAAGCTGCGATTTCCACTGCTGTGTGATCTGTATCAGTGAAAAGTGAAAGTGACAACCCTTGTCATTGCAAGGTCGCAGCACAGCGAACCACAACGAAATTGGACCTCTGCATTTAACCCATGCACTCAAACACCGTGCAGCAGTGGGCAGCTATTGAAAGCACCCTGGGGAGCAGTGATGGGGACGGTACCTTGCTCAAGGGTACCTAATGGTGAGAGAATCAAACCCACAATCTTCCGCTGCAATTGCAACTCCCTAAGCACTAGGCCACCGCTGAAGAGACGTTAACTTAGAAATGTACAGACGTACAATGACTCTCTACTCTGATTCATCGGGGCTTATAAGGCCAAACCCAGTGGTCACTCCTCTGCTCAGAGAGAGCCCCGGGGTGCCCAATCAGAGAAGAGTGTCATCTGCTGTCACACCTAAAAGCTGAAAAAATCAGTATTTGTGAAGTTCTGGTCATTTACTGCAGTGCACTTTGATAAAGTGGTCTTTTTCAGAACGGGAAATAGTGCTTAAAAGTTCTTAAAAGTTCTAAGGGCACAAAATTGTTATTTTTCCCAGCTGAAAGCCAGTTTTTTGCTTTTCAAAGTGTTGCTGCACACCAACACCGATTTCTTTCTTTTTTGCAGCAGCTCAGGGTTCTAATTGTCATTGTGTGCTTTAAGCAAACTGTATCACTGAATTAGCTGAACTGTTTAAATGATTTCTGCTTTTGGATTTTTAGGTATTTTCATAGTGAAAGTGTTTAATAATGCAGCAGTTTTTGTTACATATGGCTTCACATGGACACGCAGCTCTATGACTAGCCTTAACTGCACCTACAATAACAGTGTTTGGAGCAACAGTGTACAGTCCTCTCTAAAAAAGTTCTTAGAGGGTTCTCTGAAGGACTAGCTTAGCAGCGAAGACCATCTTAGTCCTGTTGGTGCAACCAGACCCAGATGTAGTCGATCAGCCAAAACATGTTTGGAGCCCAAAATGTACAACTCAGAGTCATAAAGTACCCAAAACCACACCATCCCCACCAGTCTGAGTTTAAACAAAATTTGAGTGTTTTTTTTTTCAGTTAGCCTTTTATCCAATTAAATTCCAACCAAATTAAATTAAAAATTAATTTTTATTTAATTAAAATTAAATAAAATTCTGATCTTACAGACAGCAGGAGATTGGAGCTCCTTGTATCCTCTTACAGTGCAGGAGTAGCTCCCTCCATCCACACCACTGACACTCAGTTCATTCTTGTCCTGGTCAGATACAGTCTGTCCGTTCTTGTACCAGATGTAAGTGGGTTTATTAGACAGAGTGCAGGAGTACAGATCAGCGTCTTTCCTCCACTGTGTGTGTTTACTGTAACCTTCAGATCTGCAGCAGAATTGAAACAAGGTTTAGTGTCATTTTCATCTGTAGAATATTCTTATAGTCACTACATTTATTTACATTATGCAGCTCTACCTGTGACAGACAGAGTGACTCCAGGCTGTCCAGTGTGTTCACTTTCACTGCGTAGAATCTGAATCTGTATGTTTGAGCATCACTCTCTCTCTCAGGTCAGTGATTCTCACACTACTCTCATTCTGGGAGATCTGTATGAACTGCACTCGTCCCTGATACTCCTCCTCCTCTCTCACATCCACAGGTTCAACACTCAGTCTGCTCTTAATGAACCACTGATTTAGTCAATGTTTGTCCTTCAGGGTATTTATAAGAGCAGGAGAGATCAACTGATGATCCTTTCAGAGCACAAACATGTTCAGCAGTGTAAGTTACACTCCAGCACTCTTTACTCAGCAGACCTGAAACACAGACAGTTACAGTCAGGAAGAGAAAATACAAAGCTGAAGAATGGAAATGATACATAGAGGATTGGTTTCCATTCCTAAAAACCCTGCTATGTGTTTTCTTCATGTTTACAGGATGATAGTGAGACCAGCAATGTCACATGATTTGGAGACGATAGCCCTGATGAAGAGTCAGAGGAGTTGGATGGACAAAGAGGATGGACAGGATTAACAATGAGTATTTTATAGTATTTTAGAGGAACAGCTCAGGCTGAATATTTGGCCCTGGTTTGTACAGACGAGAGAGACAAGGAGTAAACTGGGAGTCAGCAGCTGGAGTGAAAGAGGAGCATGCAGAAGACTGGAAGAAATGGATGAGATGATCCTCAGTGGTGACACCTAATGGGAGCAGCTGAAAGAAGATTTGTTTTAGTGTATTTCTTTTGCTCTAACTCAATCTGATCCAACCAAACGAAAATCAAGAAGCCTTGTTGAGTTGAAGTGAGTGTGATGGAGCAGGACACTCTTATCAGACATGTTTGGAGAATCACAAACTTCTATAAACAGTATTAAAGAATATTTCCATCACATCAGACCCTGGTTAGACCCTGGTTTTACATTTCTTTCTGTAAACAGTCTGGAGGTCCTTAAAACTAGTTTAATCACCAGTGGTTTTATATATCTATATGAAATTACACAGCACAATAGTGAACGATCAATAAAACAAGACTAAATGAACATTCTCAGTATTTAAAATTGTAGATTCACATTCACTAAAACCCAGGACTGGTTCCATTTGTGTGAAAGTGGATTGACAAACCACTAAACTTAGTTTTACACAACATTTTGGAAATCATTAACACCAGTGCTGTCTCTTTTACAGCAGAGCTCATGATTGAAGTTGTGTTGTGGAGTTTAGATTTAATGAAGTAATTAACTTCCATTTTAGCTGCAGTGTTTTTCAACATTGTTCAAATGATTTGGAAAAATCATCACTTCATCACTTTATTATAGTTATGGCTCACAAAGTTGGTGGCAAGTTTGTTTCAGCTTAGCAGTGACACTTGAGTGTGTGCTGCACTGCACAAGTGAAGCCAACACACAGTGAATCAACACAACGTCCACTTACTGTCCAGATTATTAGACACCAAACAACACGTCGGGCCTCCATGTAAATGTAAAGGTTTCACTGATTGCTCATCTGATGCTGATTATTTGTGTTGGCTGCCTCCAGTCCTTCATCAATGGTCAGTCTCTGACCACAGGACACTGACACTGGCTGGTTACTTCAGTCTAGCAGTGATGCTGATGTATTACATTCTGATTTCAGCAGCACTGCTGTGTGTGCTTTTACATGATCAGATAATATCACATGATATTTAAATCACCCATCAACTGAAGAAAGACAAAGACAGAGTAACTGCAGGTTTGGGGCACTTTCAACACTTATACCATCCCGTTTATCCAATGATAGCTACCTTCCACCCTCTTTCCACAAATCTGTTCTCAGAATAAAAATCAATCTTCCCTTTAACTAGAACTCATTATTTAGCTATTTTTTTTAGAATAGTGTAGAAATAGTACACAGCCAATAATTATTGTAGCATTATTAAAAAAATAACTCATAAAATAATGTTGTTTTGTTCCACAAAAAACAAATCATGGCAGAAAGATGTGGTAAAGATCTGACTAAAAATATAATCATTAAAATAACTGAGCTAATCCTTGATCAAATTTCACTGAAAAGCCGTACATACAAACTACTGGTTGCTATTCTTCATTCCTTCCCAGAGGCAGAGACATCTAATAGTTTAAATCCGTCTGCTCATCTGATCTTTCACTCTGTTGGGATTCAGTAGAACTTCAGCCATCATCGTTTAGCGCATTACATTAGAAAACAACATCCCAGTATTCAGGCTAAACCAAACTGCTAAAGATGTGGAGGTCAGTGGAGGAAAGCCAGTTATGCCTCCATGTCGGTGGTCCTTTTAGGGTCTCATGAAAACTATGAACAAACAACAATGACTGTCTACAGTCATTAATAAAGGAGTGGAGTTAATGTAATGTTCTTTACAGATACAGGAGAGCCGGAGCCTCCCTATATCCTCTCACAGCACAGAGTAACCTCCATCCCTGACCAATGAAATACCTTCCTTCACTGTTACTGTCCTGGTCAGAGACAGTCTGTCCGTTCTTGTACCAGATGTAAGTGGGTTTATTAGACAGAGTGCAGGAGCTGCCAGATCAGCGTCTTCCTCCACTGTGTGTGTTTGACACTGTAACCTCTAGACCTGCAGAATTGAAACAAGGCGAGTGTCATTTTCATCTGTAGATTATTCTTATAGCTTCACTACATTTATTTACATTATGCAAAGCTCTACCTGTGACAGACAGAGGACTCCAGGTTGTCCAGTGTATTTGCCTTTGGGATCATTAGTGAATAACCTGAATCTGTATGTTTGAGCATCACTCTCTCTCAGGTCAGTGATTCTCACACTTCTCTCCTTCCTGGGAGATCTGTATGAACTGCACTCGCCTCTGATACTCCTCCCTCCTCTCTCAAGATCCACAGGTTCTAACACCAGTCTGCTCTTTAATGAACCACTGATTTAGTCACTGTAGTGTCCTTCAGGGCATTTATAAGAGCAGGAGAGATCAACTGATGATCCTTTCAGAGCACAAACACGCTGTTCAGCAGTGTAAGTTACACTCCAGCACTCTTTACCCAGCACACCTGAAACACAGACAGTTACAGTCAGGAAGAGAAAATGGAAAAGTGAAGAATGGAAGTTTTATGGAGAGCAGTAGTTTCTTTTCCTGCTCTGAGAAATCAACAAGTCCTTCCTGAGATGAAGTGAGTGTAGCTTCCCACTGTCTGCTGTCAGTAGAGGATACACAGGTCCAGTTCAGAAATCTGATTGGTTGCCAGTTTAAAATACTGCTTAAACACACAGTTATCATCTTTTAAACTGAGTTTAAACTGAGTGTCACATACAGTCAAATTATGAACATGTCATTACATGAAAGTGTTCATTTCTGAAATGTGTTCATTTGACACTAAAATGTCCTGGTAGGTTTATAAAGACATTTAAAGCTTGTAATGTGGATCTCTTAAGTTTATAACTGCTTGTAACAGACATTCAGGCAGGATATCACTGAACTACACACCTTCAGTAATGATCTGAACTTCATATCTGTAGTTGTTAAAGTGCAGTGATGCAGTGAAATACACAGTGATCTGTTAGTTACAGGGAGCTGATGGGAAACAAAGAGTTGTTTAAGTGAGACCATATGTTGGACAGACACCTCATTTTATTTCTTCAGTTGGAGAGGGTTCTTCATGTGATCCTCCAGTTTGAGCTGTGCTCTTGTGTCCAACATTAAGACCTGCTGTGATTATACTGTTCATGCTTCTTTAAAAGGAAACGTTAATCACTAATACATCTTACCTGCAGTTTGCTCGTGTTCTGGCTATTCTGTGTTTATTGTACAGTCTATTTACAGTCTTATTGTTTGATTTTAACCTGACCGGATGTCCATCATCAATTGTTCAGTGCATAATCTGTTGTAAATACACATGTCCTGTGTATTTAATAACGTGTTGTCTGTTTTATAGTATATATGCACGTTCTGGGCAGCATCTGGTGAGGATAAGCCCGGTACTGTCCCTGGGGCTGCAGTCGGCAGCAAAGAGGAACCAGGAGCTGGTGGTGACGAGTGGCTGCCCTCCTGAGGAGACGGGGAACAGGAGTTGTGACTGGTGCAGAGGGAACATGAATGCATCTTGGTTCCTGTCAAGGTTTCAGTTTTAGGGAGTTTAACCTCCTGGCACCTTAGACTTGCTCACTAAGAGCCCAGATTCTGTAAAGCTGCTTTATGGTAATGACACAATATATAGAAATAAAACCAGGTCTAGTTCAAACAGAACTCCACCTTTTCAAACTAATATGCATTTTAAAAGCTTTTGGCAAGTGTATGTTATTTGTGACAAAACTGCACTGGATGAAAAAGCAACAAAACACAAAAATAAACACAAAACATTAAAAATTGAACGAGCATAAGTTTCATTTACTAAAGAAACATTTTCTTTAAAATCTATAAAGTCTGTAATGAAAAAATAGAAGGAGTTTCACTAAAAGTCTTCTTCAGCACTTCTGTATGAAGCACCTCTTTAAATCACTAATTCACTCTGAGATGATTGAGCTTTAGTAAGAAGAAATTTTAAAAAGTAAAGAATTTAAAGGTTAACAGGAAGTGACTGTGAGTGAAGTTTTACAGAAACAGTTGTTGATAAATGGTCATTAAAGTTATTCTACTTAAAGCTGGACTAAAGTTAGAGTTGTGCTTTAGATTTACACTGACTGACACTTACACACTGGAGGAGAGCGGTGATATTTATTGCTGCTGTACACCCGACAGGAGTAACTGCCTTCATCTGATGATCTGGTGGAGTCGAGCAGAATGGAGGCATCAGATGAACGTGTCCTGTATTCTCCATTCCTGTACCAGTAGAAGTAAATCTGTCCTCCAAGACTGCAGGTGGAGCTACACTTCAGTTTCAGCTTCTTCTGTCCTACAGTGTCAGGATCCACCTTCACCTGCAGCTCTACACACACACACACACACACACACACACACACACACACACTATAACTGTACAAATCACATTATTTAAAAGTACAGAGACTCTGGGTGAGTTTAGGTGAATGAGTATGTGTTTATGATGATGATGATGATGATAATAATAATTATTAACCTGTAACAGTGAGTTTAACTCCAGATGAGTCTGATATCCAGTCACTGCTTGATGTTTTAAATCTGAAGTTATAAACTCCAAAGTCTGTCACTCTCACATCTGTTATGGTCAGATCACAGTTATTACTCCGTGTTCTTTCAGAAACAGACCACCGTGTGCTTTCAGAAACAGACCACCGTGTGCTTTCAGAGTTTTGTGGATCTTTGTTCAGGACTCGTTTTTTTCCATCAGGGCTCTGGATCTGATACCACTCTCTCTCTCTGACTGTGGAGGAATCAGGTTTTGTGAATCTGCAATAGATTTTTACTGTTGATCCAGTAACAACACAGAGACTCTGAGAGGAGAGAGTTACACTGTACTGAGCCTGAACTCCTGTAACACACACACACACACACACACACATATTGTATATATATGTACAGTACCAAGCAAATGTTTTAGGCAGGTGTGAAAAAATGCTGTAAACAAATAATGCTTTCAGAAATATAAATAATGAATGTTTATTTTTATCAATTTATAAAATGCAAAGTGAGCGAACAAAAGAAAAATCTAAATCCATTCAATATTTGGTGTTACTACCTTTTGCCTTCAAACCAGCATCAGTTCTTCTAGGTTCACTTGTACAAAGTCAGGGATTCTGTAGGATTATAGTCGGTGTATGATCAACCAGTTTGACCAAACAGGTGCTGATGATCATCAATGTCACACGGAGGTTGAAACACAGTCATGTTTGGAACCACCGACCAGCCGAGTTCCCTCAAAAACTGTGTACAAGTGTACCTAGAAGAACTGATGCTGTTTTGAAGGCAAAGGGTGGTCACACCAAATATTGATTTGATTTAGATTTCTCCTTTGTTCATTCACTGTATTTTGTTGATTGATGAAAATAAACGATGAACACTTCCATTTCTGAAAGCGTACTTTGTTTACAGCATTTTTTCCACATCTGCCTAAAACGTTTGCACAGTACTGTTTATATATATATATATATATATATATATATGAATACAGAACTGAAAATCAAAACTTATGGGTGAAAAATGCTGTTTGTAAATAACAGTTTAACAGGTTTTGCTTTGCTGAGTTTCTGTCCTGAAATCCAGCTGCTCAGTGTTGTTCAGTCTAACTTGCTAAATTCATGATCAGTAACTAAACTTGCACCTAAACTCAACATTGTCACAGTCTGTCGTGTCTGTGGTTCCGGCCGGGCATGACAGATGGCGGTATTTAAGCCCCAGTGAGTCAGAACAGAGCGCGGTTCATTAACAAGGCGAAGCCGACAGTTAATGGTGGCACTTTTGGTTTTGTATTTTAGTTTATGTTTAATAAAGTTTTGTTCTGGTATCCTGGCTCTGCATTGGCGTCCTTCCCACACCCCGCCACCGCTACAAACATGAGTAACCAAACCTGATCCTAAACTCAACCTCTGTCATCAAACCTGATTCAAACCTGTTTTGCGTTCCAAATTAGAAAACTGATACACAGAACAGTTTTTTTTTTCATGAAAATAACAATATAAAAAATAAATAAATCAATAAATGATTATAAAAGAACAAAATCAAAATCCTGTTGAATATGTAAGCTGGATCTTTTGGAACAGGTAAACTGCCGGTCCCAAGTACTTAGTTTCTTCTGAAATGATGGTTCTGGGTTTTTATTACAAACATGAGAAAAAGCAGAGATCATCAAGAGCACAAAACTGTTTCTTCAGCATTTATTATAAAGTATAAAACTAGTGTAACAACGTGTCTAAATGTGTCACAAAGTGAAATGTAAAGCTTTTCTGTTGAATTTTTACGAAACCTTTCACCTTTTTTACATTTAAAAGTCTTTGCATGGTAACTATAAAGCTCAGAGCTAAATATTTTATTCAGGTTCATATTTGCTGCTGTAATATTGTTCTGTACTTTCTTTCTTTTGGTTGTTTCCTGGTGTTTTCCTTTCTAGTCCTTTCTGTCTGAATGACCAGGATCATCAAAACCAGGACAAATAAAAAAGTTAGTAGCACAACAGCAGCGACCAGCAATAGTTTGTCTTCAAACCTGCAATCATTTTACAATCTTTACCATTTTAACACTGAGAGAACTGTTAGAACCATCTTTCTACAAATGAAACCCATCCTTTAGTGCTCTTTAGTTATTAAAGTGATTAAAATGTGTTTATATTTTTATTAAAAACTGTTTCTTTAAAGTTATTAAATCCTGTATTTAATGGTTGATGATGAGATTTACAGCCTCTCCTGTTTTTTTCAGATACATTTACATTTATGGCATTTAGCACACTCTTATCCAGAGCGACTTCCACATCCTAATTACAGGGACAGTCCCCCTGGAGCAACTCAGGGTCTTGCTCAGGGACCCAGGCAGTGCTGGAGGTAGGATTCAAACCAGAGATCTCTTGATCCAGAGGTTCAGAGGCAAGCAACCTACCACTAGACCACCAGCCCAACACAAATACTTTTATCCAGAGTGATGTACATTCCCTAATGACAGATACGTTCCCTCTGGAGTTACCTTGTTTTATCCCTCGCTCATGGGCTGTGACTGGACCTGATCAGTCCTCTTGTGAATGATTCCTGTGGTTTTGGTAGTTTTTTCCATAGTAAAGAAAATCATCATTTAAAAACTGCACGTTGTGTTTACTTGGATTGTCTTTGTCTCATAATTAATTTAGTTTGATGATCTGAATCATTTAAGTGCAACAAATATACAAAAACATAAAAGTACAAATACTTTTCCACAGCACTGTTTTTAGGCAGCAAGTAGACGTGTGTTAAAAATGAGACGATGAACTGAGACGACTGAAACTGAAGTCATTACAGTGGTTGAAGTTCAGCCCTGAGCAGTTCAGTAAGAATGGAAGTTAAAGTGATGCA
>JABMDN010021602.1:0-12620 GCA_017165825.1 Hepsetus odoe
ATTTGCTGATGCAGTGAAAAGTTTACTGGAGCAGTAATTTTACTGCTGAGCTGTTAGTTTTACAAAGATACTCTAAATGGCCAAATCTATGTGGACATCCCTCCTAATATTAATGTTGACACAAAACACATTGAAACACAATAAAATTACACCTCTGCATTTTATCCACATACACACATGCCCGGGCACTAGGGGACAGCTATCGAAAGCACCTGGGGAGCTGTGACAGGGATGATACCGTGCTCTTGAGCGGTCGGGATGATACGCAAACTGCAGGGGGTCCAGTGCGGTGGGGATTTGAGTCTTGATGTGCCTCATGACCCGCCTCTCAAAGTACTTCATGATGATGGGTGTGAGTGTGACGGGACGATAGTCATTTCGGCAGGAGACAGATGATTTCTTTGGCACTGGAATGATGCTGGCGGTCTTGAAGCACTTGGGGACAACAGTGGTGCTCAGAGAGATGTTGAAGATGTCGTTGAGAACATCTGCCAGCTGTTCTGCACATTCTCTGAGCACACAACCTTGAATGTTGTCTGGACCAGCAGCTTTCCATGGGTTGACTCTCAGTAGAGATCTTCTCACCTCGGCCGTGGTCAGACGGAGAATCTGGTCGTTGGGAGGAGGCGTGGTCTTCCTCATTTCTGCGTTGTTCACTGCATCAAACCGTGCGTAGAAGTGGTTCAGCGCATCTGGGAGGGAGGGGTCACCGTCACAGGCAGGTGGAGATGTCCTGTAGTTGGTGAGGGCCTGGATGCTCTGCCACATGCACCGCGTGTCACCAGTATTCTTGAATTGGCCATGGATTCTCAGTAAGTAAGTTTGCTTGGCTGCTCTAATGGCCCGAGACAGGTTCGCCCTCACTTTTCTTAGGGCGGCCTCGTCCCCTGACTTGAAGGCCTTGTCCCGGGTTCTCAGTAGTCTGCGCAGCTCCGCGGTCATCCATGGCTTCTGGTTGGGTCGTGTGATGATGAACTTGGAGACCGTAACATCCTCAAATGACTTGCTGATGTAGCCAGTCACTGAAGCTGTGTACTCCTCCAGGTTGATGGAGTCACCGTAGGTTGCAGCTTCCCTAAACATGTCCCAGTCGGTGCGTTCGAAGCAGTTCTGATGAGCAGAGATGGCTCCTGTGCACACACTTACCTCTCAGTGCCAGAACCACTATATAAAGAGATAAAAGACTACCTCCACAGCCTCATTGCTCAGGGGTGGATACAGAAGTGTAACTCACCCTGTTCCTCACCAGTTGTGTGTGTGAGGAAGAAAGATGGTAGTCTACGTCTGTGTATAGACTATAGAGAACTGAATCGAAAGACCCATCCTGATCGACAACCAATCCCACGAGTACAGGACATTCTGGACAGTCTTGGGGACAATAGCTGGTTTTCAGTATTAGACCAAGGTAAAGTCTATCTTCAGGGTTTTATGGATGAAGCCAGCAAACCTGTGACAGTGTTTGTGACTCCATGGAGCTCTTTGAGTGGATCTGAATTCCATTTGGGCTCATGAATGTTCCAGCACTGCATGGAGGAATGTCTGGAGGATTTGTGGGAAAATATCTGTGTTCCTTACCTGGATGACACGCTGGTTCTTAGTCAGTCATTTGAAGATCATGTGGACCATGTGATTCGTGTGCTCCGACAGCTAAAAACGTATGGGATAAAGCTGAAACCAAGCAAATGTCAGATCTTCAGGATCAAGGTTTGTTATCTAGGCAGAGGTGTCTCATCTGAAGGCAGCCAAATAGATCCTGCTGACACAATAGCTGTAAGGACATTGAAGGACAAGAGACCAAGTACAGCAAGAGAACTCAGAGCAGTAACAGGTCTATTAAGTTATTATAGACAGTACATTAAGGATTTCTCTCGGACTGCAGGACCAATTTACAGTTTGTTGAAGGGGACATTGGACAGCAATAAAGAGAGACAGAACAAGGCAAACACAAAAACTGGACATGTCAGAGTAAAAGATAAGGGTGTACCATCACATACACCAATGGTGTGGACTGAAGAACATCAGATCATACTTGAGAGGCTAATAGACTGTCTGGTGGAGCCCCCAGTTCCTGGGTTTGGAAAGACAAAGAAAAAGATGAAGAAAAGCAAACCAGAACTCTCCACTGGAAGCACAGATGGAGAGGAAGAGGAGGATGAAGGGGATGAATATATGTATTTTCTGGAAACTGTGGCACATCCTCACACAAGGTCAACTACTGCACCAGGCACAAGGCGCAATACAGTGTATGTCTACATACCAGAAGGGCATGAGCCTGAGACACAAGTGCTGAATGCAGAATCAGAACCTGAGGAAATAACTGAGCAGACTGAGCCCCAAAGTCATGAAAATGTGGAGCTTCAAGGCAGTGACCACCACCACCACAATGAGGAAGAACTGGTCGAAGTTGTAACGGTGTGACCTACTCTGAACACAGGGAGCCATACTGGGTTTGGAACCAAATGCAGTGCCTGAAGCTGCCAGTACCCAAAAACCCGAGCACCACAACCAACCCCAAAAACCGGTAGAAAACAAAACAAAACAGCTTGAATGTTGTAGCAAAAAAAAAAGAGAAACATGAGAAACTCAGAAGGGAAGGTGCAGCGTCAGTCAGCACAACAACCCGAAGCTTGAGGGTGCTGAACTGATGCAAACACAAAGCGAGAGAGACAGTGAGACCTGAGAGAAAACCCAAGGATCTTTACCAAATTACCGTCTGAGTCAAACAACGACCCAGCAACTCTGAATCGTTTTCTCTCCCTTTAAATAAGCCAAAGCACAGGTGAACCGAATCACTGTTGATCACCATGCCTGATTGGCAGGTCTCCCAACAGCGGTTTGGCTCCCCCTAGTGCCCCATCGGGGTAGGGCTCTTACAGGACCCCCCCTCCTTGGAACGGCATCGGACGTTCCCAAACCAGCAGCCTGTTCCCGCCGAAAGGACCTGATGAGCTCAGGGTCCAGAATGTGATGAGCAGGGACCCACGAACGCTCCTCAGGGCCATAACCCTCCCAGTTGACCAGAAACTGGGAGCGACCCCGAACCTGGCGTTCCCCCAACAATCGACGGACTGTATACGCTGGGGCACCATCAATAATACGGAGCGCCGGGGCCGGGGCCCACGCGTTACAAAGCACGGGCTTGAGGCGGGACACATGAAAAGTCGGGTTGATGCGCATAGACCTAGGCAGGAGCAAACGGTACGAAACCGGGTTGATTCTGCGGAGCACCTTGAAAGGACCCACATACCGTGGCGCCAGCTTCTGAGACTCAACACGGAGAGGCAGGTCTTTGGCAGAAAGCCACACCATCTGCCCAGGTCTGAAAGACAGCCCAAGGCGTCGCTTGCTGTCAGCCACCCGCTTTTGCGCCGCAGAAGCACGCTGAAGGGCTCTACATGCTTTCAGCCAGGAGCGGCGGCAACATTGCACCAAAAGAGCTGCAGAAGGAACCACCCCTTCCTCTTCCTGTTGCGGGAACACAGGTGGGGCAAAAACACGGACTCTCCGCGTTTCGTGCGGACAGAAACTCCGCTCTGTCCGGAAAGACTCGTGGAGGGGGGCTGTGTGTTTACGTAAACACACAATGGTGTACAAACGCTGTGCTGGTCTCTACACACTGTTCGACACTGCTGGAGGTGCTGACAGTCAGGTGCAGACCGTTTTATTTGCCCAGGGAGTTCTCCACAGTGTTTATTACGGCGGTCTACATTCCACCCAGCGCTAGCGCTAACAGCGCTAATGCTAACAGCGCGCTGGCTGAACTTTATGGAATTATCAGCGGACTCCAAAACTATCACCCAGACGGATTGTTTATTGTTGCCGGAGATTTCAACCATGCAAATCTCAGGTCAGGTTTCCCTAAATTCCACCAACATGTGAACTTTGCAACGAGGGGGGAAAACACGCTGGACTGTGTTTACACAAACCTGGCCGGTGCGTACAGAGCGGAGCCCCGCCCCCACCTCGGACACTCAGACCACATCTCTGTGCTGCTGATCCCAGCGTACAGACCCATCGTCAGGCGCGTGAGACCCACCCTGAAGCAAGTAAAGACCTGGCCCACAGGAGCCATCTCTGCTCTTCAGGACTGCTTCGAACGCACCGACTGGGAAATGTTTAGGGAGGCTGCAACCTACGGTGACTCCATCAACCTAGAGGAGTACACAGCTTCAGTGACCGGCTACATCAGCAAGTGCATTGAGGATGTTACTGTCTCCAAGTTCATCACATCATGACCCAACCAGAAGCCATGGATGACTGGAGAGCTGCGCAGACTCCTGAGAACCCGAGACAAGGCCTTCAAGTCAGGAGACGAGGCCGCCCTAAGAACAGCGAGGGCAAACCTGTCTCGGGCCATTAGAGCGGCGAAGCGAGCTCACGCAGAGAGAATCCATGGCCACTTCAAAAACACCGGTGACACGCGGCGCATGTGGCAGGGCATCCAGGCCCTCACCAACTACAGGACATCTCCACCTGCCTGTGACGGTGACCCCTCCCTCCCAGATGCGCTGAACCACTTCTACGCACGGTTTGATGCAGTGAACGACACGAGAATGAGGAAGACCACTCCTCCTCCGAACGACCAGACTCTCTGTCTGACCACAGCTGAGGTGAGAAGATCTCTTCTCAGAGTCAACCCACGGAAAGCTGCCGGTCCAGACAAAATCCAAGGTCGTGTGCTCAGAGGATGTGCAGAACAGCTGGCAGATGTTCTCACTGACATCTTCAATACCTCTCTGAGCACCACTGTTGTTCCAAGGTGCTTCAAGACCACCAGCATCATTCCAGTGCCAAAGAAACCATCTCCTGCCTCAACGACTATCGTCCCGTCGCACTCACACCCATCATCATGAATTGCTTCGAGAGGCTGGTCATGAGGCACATCAAGTCCCAGATCCCCTCCTCACTAGACCCCCTGCAGTTTGCGTATCGTCCCAACCGCTCAACGGACGATGCAATCTCCACCACCCTCGATCTGGCCCTTTCTCATCTGGACAGAAAGGACAGTTACGTTAGAATGCTGTTCATCGACTACAGTTCAGTATTCAACACCATCATCCCTCAGCACCTGAGTGAGAAGCTGAGGCTGTTGGGCCTGAACACCTCCCTCTGTAACTGGATCCTGGACTTCCTGACTGGGAGACCCCAGTCAGTCAGGATCAGTAGCAGCACCTCCAACACCATCACACTGAGCACAGGAGCCCCCCAGGGCTGTGTGCTCAGCCCACTGCTGTTCACACTGATGACCCACGACTGTGCAGCCAAGCACAGCTCGAACCACATCATCAAATTCGCTGATGATACAACCGTGCTGGGTCTGATCAGCGGTGGAGACGAGGCAGCTTACAGAGAGGAGATACAAGAGCTGACGGACTGGTGCAGAACCAACAACCTGTCTCTGAACGTCGACAAGACTAAAGAGATGGTTGTTGACTTCAGGAGATCACGTCGGGACCACACTCCACTTATCATCAACACCTCACCTGTGGAGATGGTCCAGAGCACCAAGTTTCTTGGTGTTCACATCACTCACAACCTCACATGGTCCCTCAACACCAGCTCCATCACAAAGAAAGCCCAGCAGCGCCTCTACTTCCTGCACAGACTGAGGAAAGCCCATCTCCGACCTTCCATCCTCACCATCTTTTACAGAGGAACCATTGAGAGCATCCTGAGTGGCTGCATTACTGCCTGGTACGGGAACTGCAACGTCTTAGACCGCAAGTCCCTACAACGGGTAGTGAGAACAGCTGAGAAGATCATCGGGATCTCTCTGCCCTCTGTACATGACATTTTCACCACTCGCTGCATCCGCAAAGCAACCAGCATTGTGGATGATCCCTCCCACCCATCCCACACTCTCTTCTCTCTTCTCCCTCCTACCATCCGGGAAAAGGTTCCGCAGCATACGGGCCTCCACTTCCAGGATGGGAAATAGTTTCTTCCCCCTGGCCATCAGGCTGTTGAACTCCTAAACCGCCAATATCTGAACTCTTAAACCCAGTCCACTTTGTTGAACTCTTAAACCCAGTCCACTTTGTCACCCTGTATTTATTTATTTATCTCATGTTGCACTCCTGCACTTTATCAGTAACACCGCTCCACCACACTGCCACACTGTGATCTATCTGGGCTGCTTTGTTCCACAACACTGCAGCCCTCTACGGATGATTGTACTGTCTGTCGTGCCGTCTGTTGTTGTCTGTCTTGTCTTGCACTTGTTGCCCCGTCTTGTGTCTTATGTTGTCTTGTGTCTTGTCTTGTCTTGTGTTGTGTCTTGTCTTGTGTGTAGCACCAGGGTCCTGGAGGAACGTTATTTCGTTTCACTGTGTACTGTGTATATGGCTGAAATGACAATAAATCCTACTTGAACTTGAACCTGATGAGCTCGAAACTCTCGGTCCATTCTTGGCCACCAGTATCGCCTTCTGAGGAATTCTAGGGTGCGAGTAACCCCTGGGTGAGCAGTGAAAATCGAAGCATGTCCCCAGTCCATTACTTTGGCCCTTACAACAGGTGGGACATATAGCTTGCCAGGAGGTCCACCCCCATGATCAGGCTCTGAGGCCAGGGCATTACTCACTTCTGTTTCAATCCCTCAGCGTATAGGAGCCACAATTCTCTGCCGGGGAACAATGGGTTCAGGGGGACCCTTGGAGATAGGAGAGTCCCACTGGCGAGAGAGAGCATCAGGCTTGAGGTTCTTAGACCCAGGGCGATACGACAGCAGGAAGTCAAATCGGGCATAGAACCGAGCCCACCTAGCCTGACGGGGGTTGAGGCGTTTGGCTTGCTCGATATAGGCCAGATTCTTATGGTCAGTCCAGACAAGTACCTGATGTCCAGCCCCCTCAAGCCAATACCTCCATTCCTCAAAGGCAAGCTTAACTGCGAGCAGCTCCCGATCTCCCACGTCATAATTACATTTGGCGGGAGAAAGGCGGTGGGAAAAGTAAACACATGGGTGCAGTTTATTATCGGGATCCGAACGCTGGGACAGAACCGCCCCAACTCCCACCTCTGACGCATCCACCTCAACAATAAAAGGGAGCTCGGGATCAGGATGCTGCAAGACCGGGGCCACGGGCAGCCTATTTTTGAGTTCACTGAAAGCCTCCTGGGCCTCTGGGGCCCAGTGAAAACGTGCCACTGTCTTGCGGGTAAGGGCAGTCAAGGGGGCTGCTATCGTGCTAAAGTTACGCACAAAATGACGGAAAAAGTTTGCAAAGCCCAGAAACCGTTGCACTAAGCGGACAGAGGTGGGGCGTGGCCACTCGGCCACTGCTTTTATTTTATTTGGAATAGGGACTTTTCAAGTTTCACAAATAAATGATGCTCTAAGAGCAGTTGGAGGATCCTTCGCACATGGACCTTGTGTTCAGCCGCCGTCCGACTAAAAATGAGGATGTCGTCCAGATAGACGAACGCGTAATGATTCAGGGCCTCTCTTAAGACCTCATTAATGAAGCGCTGGAAAACTGCTGGAGCATTCATAAGCCCAAAAGGCATATCAAGGTACTCATAATGCCCTGATGGCATGATGAATGCAGTCTTCCGCTCATGTCCCTCCCTGATCCGGATGAGGTAGTAGGCGCTGTGCAGGTCCAGTTTGGTAAACATGGATGCCTGTTGCAGCGCCTCAAAGGCTGTTGACATGAAAGGCCAGGGGTACTTGTCCTTGATTGTTATCTTATTGAGGCCCAGGTAATCTATACAGGGACGGAGACCACCGTCCTTCTTACCAACAAAAAAGAACCCCGCCCCTGTGGGGGATGTAGAAGACCTAATAAAACCCAGAGCCAGGGCCTCTTGAATGTAATCCTCCATGGCCGCCTTCTCGGAACCCGAGAGGGAAAACAGGCGGCCCCTAGGAGCAGTAATGCCTGGAAGCAAGTCTATAGCACAATCATAGGGCCTGTGAGAAGGAAGGAGTTGGGATTTCTGTTTACTAAAGACCTCCTGGAGGTCCCAATATTCTGGGGGAACTGTGTTCAGACCCGGAATCACCTCAGAAGCGAGTGGAGTCTTAGGGGTTTGACCAGTAATAAAACAAGAATGCGTACAATGAGGTCCCCAGGCCACTACTGATCGGGTTAACCAGTCCAAATGCGGATTATGTCGCTGTAGCCAGGGAAATCCCAAAATAAGGGGTAGATCAGGAGCACGAACAAGAAGCAGGGGCAGCCGTTCGTAATGCAGACCAATATACAGAGTTATGGGGAGGGTTTGATGAGTAATAACCCCCAAAGCTAAGGCCCGCCCATCAATAGCTGCCACGGGGAGTGGGTGATCCAGGGTCTCTATGGGTAAACCCCATTTCTTGGCTAGCTCTGTGTCTATAAAGTTACCGGCAGCCCCTGAGTCTATGAAAGCCCAAAGCCGTTCCTCTCTACCTGAACCCCAACGTAAGGAGGAGCTGAGAAACACCCCTGAGGGCTGTGGGAACACTGGAGGACCTGCCACAGAGTCCCTATGCTGTGACAGGCCTCCTAGTTTGATTTTAGCTCAGGGCAGGATGCTCGAAGGTGACCAGAGCAACCGCAATAAAGGCATCTGCCTTGCCACATCCGGTCCTCCTGTTCCTGACGGGAGAGACCAGTATGACCGAGCTGCATGGGCTGGGGTTCTTGTGAAGTGTGCTCAGCCTTTGGAAGAATGGGAACCATGTGTTGTGGGTTGGCTCGTGGTCGTTGAGACCTTTCGGTCTCCCGAGCCTGTCTACGCTCCCTAAGGCAGTTATCAATCCTCAGGGAGAGATCAACTAAGCCCTCAAAAAAGTTAGGGGGTCCCCATGGAGCCATTTCGTCTCTGAGGTCACTATTGAGACCCTGAGAATAGACCGACATTAGTGCCATTGTGTTCCAACCGCTTCCTGCGGCTAAGGTACGGAACTCAATGGCATAGTCAGCAACCGACCTCCTTCCCTGTCGTAGTTGGAGCAGGGCGAAACTGGCCTCCCTTCTACTGCTGGGATGGTCGAAAGTGTCCCTGAGTGCAGAGGTAAACTGATCGAGGGAGGAGCATACCTCTGGCAGGTGTTCCCACACTGGGGTGGCCCATGACAGTGCTCTCCCTGTGAGCAAGGAGACAACATAGGCCACCTTAGCTCTTTCAGTTGGAAACAGAGCAGGTAGCTGCTCAAACGCCAGAGAGCAGTGGAGGAGGAAACCACCCAATCGTCCCTGGGCACAATCAAAGCGCTCGGGAGGCGGTAAAAAGGGCATAGGCGGTACCACAGTAACGGGAGGGGGTGCTACAGCTCTGGCTGCAGGAGGTTCAGGTCTATTTTGCAGGGCAGCATTGATTGCCTGCAACTGTGAGGTTATCTGCTGCAGGACCTGTTCATGCATGCCTATGGTAGCGCCCTGAGCAGCTAGAGCCATCTGAAAGGCATCTCCGGCCGATGCTGGGTCCATACTGGCTGGGTCGTTCTGTAACGGTGTGACCTACTCTGAACAGAGGGAGCCACACGGGGTTTGGACCCAAATGCAGTACGGTGTATGTCTACATACCAGAAGGGCATGAGCCTGAGACACAAGTGCTGAATGCAGAATCAGAACCTGAGGAAATAACTGAGCAGACTGAGCCCCAAAGTCATGAAAATGTGGAGCTTCAAGGCAGTGACCACCACCACAATGAAGAAGAACTGGTCGAAGTTGTAACGGTGTGACCTACTCTGAACACACCCGAAGCTCGAGGGTGCTGAACTGACGCAAACACAAAGTGAGAGAGACAGGGAGACCCAAGAGAAAACCCCGGAATCTTTACCAAATTACCGTCTGAGTCAAACAACGACCCAGCAACTCTGAATCGTTTTCTCTCCCTTTAAATAAGCTAAAGCAGAGGTGAACCGAATCACTGTTGATCACCGTGCCTGATTGGCAGGTCTCCCAACAGCGGTTTGGCTCCCCCTAGTGCCCCATCGGGGTAGGGCTCTTACAGAAGTCACTGGAGAAGAACATGGACCAGACTCCCCACACTCAACATCCAGTGAGAGTGTTGATGAAGAGTAGCCAAGACACCAAAGGCCGTGAAGAGAAAGGAGAAAGGAGAAAGGAGGAAGGAGGAAGGAGAAAGGAGAAAGGAGAAAAGAGAAAAGAGAAAAGAGAAAAGAGAAAGGAGGAATGAGAAAAGAGAAAAGAGAAAAGAGAAAAGATGGAGGAGAAAGGAGAAAGGAGAAAAGAGAAAGGAGGAAGGAGGAAGGAGGAAGGAGAAAGGAGGAAGGAGAAAGGAGAAAGGAGAAAAGAGGGAAGGAGGAAGGAGAGCCCTAAACTCTTAATGAATGATCAACTAGGGACTCCGGTTTGTTAAAAACAGGCTGTTCCATGAGGCCCTACCAGTAGCAGCCAACAGACGCCAGAGACGTTGGACCAGTAACTGGGTGAGGAGGACCTACTCGACATCACCAACCTGTTTCCATGTTGGGATGTAAAGGGACAGAAAGTTCTTCCTTTAGTTGTAGAGAATATTCAGGTGTTTTAGTAAAGTGTGGTTGTGTGACTACAGTTCAGACGGTCTCTTCTCCAGGAACCAAATGTAGGGACGACATCTACTGAGCAGGGGAGAGTGAGGTAGAGGGACATCTAGACAGATCTGGTGGACAGTAAAACTAGGATCAAAAGCAGGATGCAGAGACGTTCCTTCATTTATAAAATGTGTCATTGTTGAAAACAGTAGGAAGATGGCCGGGTGACAAAGTTTGTGACAAAAACAGATTTTCTTCAGTCTGTAGAGCAGATGTGACTCTGTGATTGATGAAGTGTGTCTGTCAGATCCTGGAGGGGGCGCTCTCGTCCAGGACCTTCATTCTACATGAAGATACCACAGAGTGAAGACCGAGTGAGACATCTTTATTGGTGTCCTCGCTTTTCAGGGTGTAACAGACACGCCTGTTGGACTGATGTGGAATAAAAATGTGTGTGTGTGTGTGTGTGTGTGTGTGTGTGTGTGTGTGTGTGTCTGTGTGTGTGTGTGTGTGTGTGTGTGTGTGTGTGTGTGTGTGTGTTTTCTGCTGGATTCCACTTGATCCACAGCTCCAGTAACACAGCGCCCCCCAAAGGCAGTAAAGACACGGAGCAGATGTGCTGCTGGAATGGATTTAATAATAAATGTGATCTTAATGTCGAGCAGTGTGTTCAGTGTCTCTGTCCCACTGACACTGCAGAACAGAGGACATTTCTATCTATCTAGAATCGGTACCTTATTTTTAGAGTGTTAACAGTAAACGAGGGTAAGAAGCAGTGTGAGCAGAAGTGAAAGCACCCCTCCACCCAGCTGAACACAGAGCAGCAGTTTGAAGCAGTAAACAGTGGGACAGAGAGAGCAGTGGGGTGAGACTCAGATTTACATCAACAGTCCTGAGACGTCCTCTTTCTCCCAGAATAGAGCAGCACTTTCAGCAGATGTTCAGCTTCATCCACACTAACTGTGTGTGTGTGTGTGTGTGTGTTTGTGTGTGTGTGTGTGTGTGTGTGTGTGTGTGTGTGTGTGAATGTGTGTGTTTAGTAAAGCATAAAGACTTTGAGGATGTCTGACTCTAAAGGAACAGAATTAACCTGAAACTTTAAATCATCTGATGAGTTGTTCCCATGGAGATGCTCCACTTTGCATGAAGAGTCTACACACACACACACACACACACACACACACACTCACGCTTCAGTGCTCTGCTAGTGTTTATAGTCCTGTGAGTTTAACACTTCATGACTGAGAGCTGCTGCTCCACAAACTTCACCCACAGCAGACATGACCTTCATCTCCATCTTCATCTGGACCCTCATCTTCTGGACTGAAGGTAACACACTCGTTTACCTCTGTGGAGAACCAGCAGTGTGATGTTCAGACTCAGTGATTCAATATTTAATTCATGAATTATTTCATTTCATTTCAGGGTCCAGTGGTCAGGTGACTGTGACTCAGAGTCCTGCAGTGAAAACTGTTTCTCCAGGAGAGTCAGTCACCATCAGCTGTAGAACCAGCAGTGCAGTTTATAGTGGTTCCTCGGGAGAGCGTTTACACTGGTATCTGCAGAAACCTGGAGAAGCTCCTAAACTCCTGATAAAATACATAAATCAGTTACTGTCAGGAACTCCAGCTCGTTTCAGTGGCAGTGGATCTGGATCTGACTTCACTCTGACCATCAGTGGAGTCCAGACTGAAGATTCAGGAGATTATTATTGTCAGAGTGACCACAGTGGTCCAGTGTTCACACAGTGATAGAGAGTGGTACAAAAACCCCCCTCAGATTGAACAGACACTGAAGTGCTGCAGCTGGACGTCCTGTAGGTGCTGAGGGGGAGGATGTGATGCAGCACAAACACACACTCTTTTAGGGAGAGGATACACACCTCACTACATTCATCATCAACACTGATCTCCAGATCAAGAAGACACACAGTGTTTCAGAGCTCACTGTAGTCCAGACTCTTCATGAGTGGAATCCATCAGTGAACATGTGACTGAGCTACAGCTTCACAAACTAACAGAAGGAATGATTTGGACACTTTTCTTCTTATTTCTAATGTTCCTCACCGTTTATACACTCTTTACACACCAGACAGTTAGTGTCCCACTCCACCCTGGACAAAGTGATGAAGGACAAGCTCACAGATCTGATGGAT
>JABMDN010021622.1:0-14362 GCA_017165825.1 Hepsetus odoe
AGCCAAACTTCTGCTCATTAGTTGTGGAGCAGTTGTGGAGTTCCCCAAGGCTCCTTCAACCTTATATGAGCAACAGCTGTCATTTTTATGTCTGGAGAGTTCACAGAAACCAATTTTACTTTGATTTACAGTTTGAGACTTCTCCAGAAGATCTAGAGCGACACTTTTCTGCTCACAAAGTTGGGCCCATCCATAAATGTGCACATCAAAGTGTGACTGATAATGATGGTTATTGTGACTCATTTGGATTCAGTGTTGTAAAAAAGTAATCAGACCGGTATCCATAATCTCCCTAAAACATCTGTGAGAAATGGAAGCTGGTGATCCTTGCTCAGTTTAACCCCTGAAGGGTACCTTTGTTTTTACATGAGCCTCCGGCACTTGTGCCACACTTCCAGCTGCCCACAAACTCCCAATGGCCGTCATGACAACTGCTTAGAACATCTGGAGTCAGGTTACAGATCTCCACGTTGCAGTACCTCGGCACAAAGTCGGAATAGGCCATCCTGAGGAATAGATCAATAGAACCACATTTAGAGGCACAAAGAGAGAGGAACAGTTCCTGTAGCTTTCTTGTTGTAGCGAGATTCTCTGTTGGTGAAATTCACCAAAACTCTCCATCGTCCGCAGAGTCGTTGAGTTTCTTCTTCTCCTGAGGCAGGACGTGGTTCCACTCCTCGGAGCTGAGGATGTTAAGATTGTCTCAGTATCAGTGTGATACATCATTTTTATTGAGTGTGATCCCTGGTTGGCTGAGGGACTTACGTGTCACTCCAAGCGCCGTTCCACTCAGGGTTCCTGAGGCGCACCAGCTACACCTTACATCCACCAACATGAACCTATAAGAGAGAATAAGCCCTTAAAGACCTTGCCATGAGGCTTTCAGAGGTAGCTGGTCAGAGACGAGCATAACTGTTGAAAAAAATTTCTTCCTGACATTTCTAAAATTTGCTTTTCCTATTTTCACCAGGCAGACTTAGTTTCTTAAGCAAATACTTCCATGGGTGTTCTCAGTGGGGTAGATTTAAGTGCAAATGTACTTGTATAGACTGACCTCCTCTGCCCCTGTGATGGAGTAGGCATGTGTCTTAACCAGCTGCTCTTTGGTCACAGCCTCCTTTCCATTGTCCTGCACGACAAAGGCAACACTGCAGCGTTAGAGAATATTTCTGTAGTTCATATTTCAGTATGTGAAGTTGCTTTTAACCTGCATGTACTATCATTTCTTTAAAGATTCTGTTTATTATGAAAGCCACAGTGCTGAAACACAAATTGAGAAGATAGGTACAGGGTTTAAAAGGTTTACAGAGGTGCAAATAACTGTTATTACAAGAAAGAAGCTTCATATTCAGGATTTTGCACAAAAATATAATATATTTTAATTGGAATGTTAATGTGTCATAAGTTTGAGAAGGTAATAAATGGGGACCAGTGTGTAGAATACATTGGCCGTTTGCTCACAGATATGGATGTGCTGAGCAAAGAACCTCGACTCAGAGCTTTCTTCATGATGTCAAACAGGTTTGGAGGAGCTTTATTGAGATGATAAAATTCAGCGATGCCTCCAGTGAAGTCTTCAAAGCCTTCAGTTGCCCAGCCTCCAGAAAGAGCCTCATAGCTGCCGTTCACCCTGAAGAGCAGTACAGGTTGACCTGCTTTAATGTATCAAATAACTGCTGAATAGCATTTTTTAGCAATGCAACAATACAGGTTTTAATTAAGAATTATTGCAACATAACTATTACCGTGTACATATATCATGGCACACCCTTTGATTACCAACAACACATTTGCTTACTAAATCAAAAATTTAATTTCTGTTTCACTTCTTCAAAATAATCAACCCCATTATCCAACAAAAAATCCACATCCATTGTGGGCTCAGTACGACTTCTTAAATGGGCTTTATACTTAAATATATATTGATATATAGTTTGGTCCATATATATTTGGAAACTGACACATCTGTTTTCTGAAACATATTCCAATTATAGTTATATAATGGACATGGACATAATGTGTAGACTCTCAGCTTTCATTTGAGGCGATCTATATCGGATGAAGGGTTAAAGAGTTCCAGCTCCTTAACCTGTGCCACCTTCTTTATAAAAGGGCCAAAAGTAATTGGACAATTGACTCAAAGGCTATTTGATGAGCAGGTGTGGGCAATTCCTTTGTTATGTCATTATCAGTTAAGCAGGTAAAAGGCCTGGAGTTGATTTGAGGTGTGGCGCTTGCATGTGTCACGATGTGGTGTTGTGGACTGGACGCCAACGCAGAGCCAAGAGCTTCGTACTTTAATGTACGTACTTCATACTGGGACCTTAATAACGGATAACGTGCACAGAACTCAAAACGAAACATTTTAAACATAACAAGTGTAAAACATAACATGAATAATCACAAAGTAAGCACACAGAATGACCAGCGCCCTGCTCTGATTTATTGGAGCTTATAACGCCAGCCCCCAATGAGGCACACCTGGCACCCAATGCCCAGGTGTGCACAATCAGAGCAGGGCGCCCTCTACTGCTACAGAACCGTTACAGCATATGGAAGATTTTGCTGTGAACAGACAACATGCGATCAAAGGAGCTCTCCATGTAGGTGAAACAAGCCATCCTTAAGCTGCGAAAACAGAAAAAAACCTATCAGAAAAATTGCTACAATATTAGGAGTGACAAAATCTACAGTTTGGTACATTCTGAGAAAGAACGAAAGCACTGGTGAACTCTGCAACGTGAAAAGACCCGGACATCCATGGAAGACAACAGTGGTGGATGATTGCAGAATAATTTTTCATGGTGAAGAGAAGTCCCTTCACAACAACCAACCAAGTGAATAACACTCTCCAGGAGGTCAGTGTATCGATGTCCAAGTCTACCATTAAGAGAAGACTGCATGAGAGTAAATACAAAGGGTGCACTGCAAGTTGCAGCCACTCATAAGCCTCAAGAATAGAAAGGCTAGATTGGATATTGCTAAAAAGCACCTAAAAAAGCCAGCACAGTTCTGGAAAAAACATTCTTTGGACAAATTAAACCAAGATCAACCTCTACCAGAATGATGGCAAGAAGAACGTATGGAGAAGGCATGGAACAGCTCATGACCCAAAGCATACCACATCATCTGTAAAACATGGCGGAGGGAGTGTGATGGCTTGGGTGTACATGGCTTCCAGTGGCACTTGGACACTAGTGTTTATCGATGATGTGACACAGGACAGAAGCAGCCGAATTAATTCTGAGGTGTTCAAAGACATACTGTCTGCTCAAATCCAGCTAAATGCAGTCAAATTGATTGGGCGGCATTTCATAATAATACAGATGGATACAAAACATACAGCCAAAGCAACCCAGGAATTTATTAAAGCAATGAAGTGGAATATACTTAAATGGCCAAGTCAGTCACCTGATCTGAACCCAACTTAGCAGCATTTCACTCATTAAAGACAAAAAGTCTTTTTTTGTCTAAAAACTTCAGACAAAAAGTCCCACAAACAAACAGCAACTGAAAGCCGCTGCAGTGAAAGCCTGGCAGAGCATTAAAAAGGAGGACACCCAGCATGTGGTCATGTCCATGATTTCAAGACTTCAAGCTGTCATTGCCAGCAAACAGTTTTCAACCAAGTATTAGAAATGAACATTTTTTTTTCAGTTATTTTATTTGTCGAATTAGTTTTGAGCCCCTGAAATGAATGGATTGTGTTAAAAAATGCTTTAGTTCCTCACATTTTTATGCAATCTTTTTGTTCAAACCAATGAATTAAAGCTAAAGGTCTGCACTTCAACTGCATCTGAGTTGTTTCATTTAAAATTCATTGTGGTAACATACAGAACCAATATTTGAAAAAAGTTTTCTTTGTCCAAATATTTATGGACCTAACTGTATCTTTTTCTTCTTTGTCTTTTGGTTTTCATTCTTCTTGTCCTCTGCATCTTCCTCCTTCAAAGTGACCACCTTCATGTCCTCTTTGGTCTTCCTCTTCTCTTCTTTCCTGACAGCTCCATCTACTATATTCTTCTCCCTACTCTCACTACAGATCACAATATCATCAGCAAACATCATCATCCCTAGGGACGATCCCTGATGTTATCCAACCTCTACCTTGAATGCATCCTTCACTCCCACTTCAGATATCACCACTATCACATTGCCATCATTCATATCCTGAACTACTTTCATATACATCTCAGTAACACCAGACTTCATCATACACAACCACAACTCCTCTCTAGGCACCCTGTCATATGCTTTCTCCAAGTCCACAAAGGCACAATGCAACTCCTTCTGACCTTCTCTGTACTTCTCCATCAACACCCTCAGAGCAAACATTCCAACTGTAGTGCTCTTTCTTGGCATGAAACCATAGTGCTGTTCACTATTCCTCACCTCTTTTCTTAACCTCGCTTCCACGACTCTTTCCCATATCTTCATGCTGTGGCTGATCAACTTAATCCCTCTACAGTTTCTACAGCTTTGTGCATAACCCTTTTGCTTAAAAATAGGTACCAGTACATTTCATCTCCACTCCTCAGGCTCCTCTCACTTTCTAAGATTGTGTTAAATGATCCAAGATGTTAGATGATCCAAGATGGCGGTGCGGTAACACACAGCGGCCGCTCCGGGGTCCAAACTTTGGTGCTAAAGTCTGTAAAAAGTCTTTCATCCGACAAAATTTCACCATAAGACTTGCAGATGAGCGTCACATCTGTGAATGCTCTTAAATTGAACCGCCAAACACTGCTGGAGCTCAGGAATCAGCCAGGATTCAGTCTTCCAGCGACTCGCCGAACAACGCTACGGGAGCTCGGCGTGCTGAAAAGACCAGGCCTTCAGTCCCCGAGATCACCTGCTGTACCTGGCCGACTGAGAGGACATAGGAAGCGGTGTGAGAGGAAACAGAAACGCAGCAAGCGTGCTGGGGTCCGGGCTCAGCTCAAGGCTAACGCTAGCCGACCGGCTATCCCGTCCGTCCTCCTCGCCAATGTCCGCTCCCTGGATAATAAACTGGACTGTATACGACTCCAGCTGAACACCCAGCATGAGTATAGAGACTGCTGTGTTTTTGTTTTTACGGAGACATGGCTCAGCGACAGCGTTCCGGACACCGCCATCCAACTAGCCGGACTCTCCGTGTTTCGCGCAGACAGAAACTCCGCTCTGTCTGGAAAGACTTGTGGAGCGGGGCTGTGTGTTTATGTAAACACACAATGGTGTACAAACGCTGTGCTGGTCTCAGTACACTGCACAACACTGCTGAAGGTGATAACAGTCAGGTGCAGACCATTTTATTTGCCCAGGGAGTTCTCTACAGTGTTTATTACGGCGGTCTACATTCCACCCAGCGCTAGTGCTAACAGCGCTAATACTAACAGCGCGCTGGCTGAACGTTATGGAACCCAGGCAGATTGTTTATTGTTGCCGGAGATTTCAACCATGCAAATCTCAACTCAGTTCTCCCCAAATTCCATCAACATGTGAACTTTGCAATGAGGGGAGAAAACACGCTGGACTGTGTTTACACAAACATGGCCGGCGCATACAGAGCGGAGCCCCGCCCCCACCTCCGACACTCAGACGACATCTCTGTGCTGCTGATCCCAGCGTACAGACCCATCTTCAGGCGCGTGAGACCCACCCTGAAGCAAGTACAGACCTGGCCCACAGGAGCCATCTCTGCTCTTCAGGACTGCTTCGAACGCACCGACTGGGACATGTTTAGGGAGGCTGAAACCTAAGGTGACTCCATCAACCTGGAGGAGTACACAGCTTCAGTGACTGGCTACATCAGCAAGTGCATTGAGGATGTTACTGTCTCCAAGTTCATCATATCACGACCCAACCAGAAGCCATGGATGACCGCGGAGCTACGCAGACTCCTGAGAACCTGGGACAAGGCCTTCAAGTCAGGGGACGAGGCCGCCCTAAGAAAAGGGAGGGCAAACCTGTCTCGGGCCATCAGAGCAGCAAAGCGAGCTCACGCAGAGAGAATACATGGCCACTTCAAGAACACTGGTGACACGCGACGCATGTGGCAGGGCATCCAGGCCCTCACCAACTACAGGACATCTCCACCTGCCTGTGACGGTGACCCCTCCCTCCCAGATGCGCTGAACCACTTCTACGCACGGTTTGATGCAGTGATCGACACGAGAATGAGGAAGACCACCCCTCCTCTGAACGACCAGATTCTCTGTCTGACCACAGCCGAGGTGAGAAGATCTCTTCTCAGAGTCAACCCACGGAAAGCTATGGTCCAGACAACATTCAAGTTCGTGTGCTCAGAGGATGTGCAGAACAGCTGGCAGATGTTCTCACTGCCATCTTCAACACCTCTCTGAGCACCACTGTTGTTCCAAGGTGCTTCAAGACCACCAGCATCATTCCAGTGCCAAAGAAACCATCCATCTCCTGCCTCAACGACTATCGTCCTGTCGCACTCACACCCATCATCATGAAGTGCTTCGAGAGGCTGGTCATGAGGCACATCAAGTCCCAGATCCCCTCCTCACTAGACCCCCTGCAGTTTGCGTATCGTCCCAACTGCTCAACGGACGATGCAATCTCCACCACCCTCCATCTGGCCCTTTCTCATCTTGACAGAAAGGAGTTATGTCAGAATGCTGTTCATCGACTACAGTTCAGCATTCAACACCATCATCCCTCAGCACCTGAGTGAGAAGCTGAGGCTGCTGGGCCTGAACACCTCCCTCTGTAACTGGATCCTGGACTTCCTGACTGGGAGACCCCAGTCAGTCAGGATCAGTAGCAGCACCTCCAACACCATCACACTGAGCACAGGAGCCCCCCTGGGCTGTGTGCTCAGCCCACTGCTGTTCACACTGATGACCCACGACTGTGCAGCCAGCACAGCTCGAACCACATCATCAAATTCGCTGATGATACAACCGTGGTGGGTCTGATCAGCGGTGGAGACGAGGCAGCCTACTGAGAGGAGATACAAGAGCTGACGGACTGGTGCAGAACCAACAACCTGTCTCTGAACGTCGACAAGACTAAAGAGATGGTTGTTGACTTCAGGAGATCACGTCGGGACCACACTCCACTTATCATCAACACCTCACCTGTGGAGATGGTCCAGAGCACCAAGTTTCTTGGTGTTCACATCACTGACAACCTCACGTGGTCCCTCAACACCAACTCCATCACAAAGAAAGCCCAGGAGCGCCTCTACTTCCTGCGCAAACTGAGGAAAGCCCATCTCCCACCTTCCATCCTCACCATCTTTTACAGAGGAACCATTGAGAGCATCCTGAGCGGCTGCATTACTGCCTGGTACAGGAACTGCAACGTCTTAGACCGCAAGTCCCTACAACGGGTAGTGAGAACAGCTGAGAAGATAATCGGGATCTCTCTGCCCTCTGTACAGGACATTTTCACCGCTCGCTGCATCCGCAAAGCAACCAGCATTGTGGATGATCCCTCCCACCCATCCCACACTCTCTTCTCCCTCCTGCCATCCGGGAAAAGGTTCCGCAGCATACGGGCCTCTACTTCCAGGATGGGAAATAGTTTCTTCCCCCTGGCCATCAGACTCTTGAACTCTGAAACCACCAATATCTTGAACTCTTAAACCTTAAACCTGGGCTGCTTTGTTCCACAACACTGCAACCCTCTACGGATGAATGTACTGTTTGTCGTGCCGTCTGTTGCTGTCTGTCTTGTCTGCACTTGTTGCCCCGTGTTGTGTCTTATGTTGTCTTGTGTCTTGTGTTGTGTCTTGTCTTGTGTGTAGCACCAGGGTCCAGGAGGAATGTTATTTCATTTCACTGTGTACTGTGTATATGGCTGAAATGACAATAAAATCCTACTTGACTTGACTTGACTTGAAACAATCTGGTCAGAAACTCCACCGCCATCTCTCCTAAACACCTCCAGGCTTCCGGACATCTGTATGTCATCTGGACCACGAGCCTTGCCATTCTTGATCCTCTTCATCACTGCCCATTCTTCCATCATGCTTATTTGCTGAACTTTCTGGTTTACTATTCTCACACCATCCAATCATCTCTCTCTCTCGCTCATTCTCTTCATTCATCAGCTGCGCAAAGTACTTTTTCCATCTGCTTAACATGCTCTGTTCACTTTTGAGTACATTCCCATTTCTATGCTTTATCGCCCTGATCTGCTCCACATCTTTCCCAGCTCTGTCTCTCTGTCTAGCCAATCAGTATATGCTGTTTAGCTACAGCTTCCCCTGTCACTACTTTGCAGTCTCCAATCTCCTACAGACTGACCCTCCTGCAAAGGATATAATCTACTTGTGTGCATCTTCCTCCACTCTTATATGTCACCCTGTGCTCCTCCCTCTTCTTAAAATAAGTATTAACTACAGCCATTTCCATCCTTTTCACAAAATCTACAACCATCTGACCTTCAGCATTCCTCTCATTGACACCATATCTACCCATCACCTCCTCATCACATCTGTTCCCTTCACCAAAATGTCTTTTAAAGTCTGCACCGATCACCACTCTCCCTCCCCTGGGTACACTCTCTATCATTTCATCTAACTCACTCCAGATTTGTTCTTTCTCCTCCATCTCACAACCAACTCGTGGAGCATAAGCATTAACAACATTCATTATCACACCTTCAACTTCGAGTTTTAAACTCATCACCCTCCCTGACACCCTGTTCACCTCCAAAACACCCTCTGCATACTCTTCCCTCAGGATAACATCTCCCCCATTCCTCCTTCTATCCTCCTTACTACCATCTAGTCTCTCACACACAAAATATCAACCTCCCTTCAACCTCCATCATATCAGCTAATTCTATACTTTTACCAGTTATGCTGCCAACATCCAAAAAAGGGTTATTGTATGTGAGATGGTGATGCCCTTTTTGGTGTGCTGATGAACAAATGGGTATTTGACCACTGTGTCACCTCATTTGTACTCCAGAGACACAAGAAATCATGGATGGCTGCTTAAGAAAACCTGAAAACTCTTAAACTTTTGAAATTCTTAAACTTTTTCATTCAAATGTCTTCATATTTTCTTTCCAAACAGCCAGACTTTCTATTTTAATGTATTGTGGAGGAACACTTTTCCAGGTCTCCTGAAGGACAACATCTTTGGCTCTTATTTTCAGTGCAGTCCCTGCACCTGAGCAGTTTCAGAGGCAGAGCCTGTGAGGGATTGTCTACACAGACAATGTAACAGACAGCTCACGTTTAAAGAAGAGCTTAGGATGTCTTTCAAGAAGTTTGGAGAACTATTTCTGAAGATGACTTAAAGAAAAGGCAGGAAGGCTTGTTGAAGAGAGTTCAGGCTGTACTGTGAATAGTGGTGGTCAGACCAAACGTTGACTTTAAAGCTGGTTAGAATTTTTTATGCTGCAATAAATCACTGCAACTGTTGTCTAGTGGTTTAAGAATTCTGGACAGTACTGTAGGAGAACACGTTAGAGAACCATTTGTTTCTGAAATTTGAGCGTTGCCAATGACTGTGTGGTTTAGTTAAAAAAAAGAGGCTTTTTGTTTCTTTAGACTGAATGTGTGAGCGAATTAAACATAAAGACCTTTTTTTTTTTACAATATGGTGTTTAACCTTCTTGACCAGAGTGCCAGGAGTAATGCAGCAGGAATCTGGACTGGTAGTGGTTCATTAAACCAGGGTTCCAAAATGCTTAGAGTGATGACATTCGAACATGACATGGGACCATCAACTCACTTAGCATAGGCTTTCTCCAGCAGCGCACTCCAGAACTCATTTCTATCAGCTGAGTGAACGAACAACAGCTTCCCATCTTTGGTGGGCAGCAAGTCATCGATGACTACGTCCACCCACTGGCCATACTGCCACAGCTGTGGGAAGAAGGTCAAATCAAGTCATTTTTATTTCTATAGCACTTAATACAACTGTTGAATCACAAAGTAACTTTACAGAATCTGAGTCTGAGCTCATTTTATATTTGATAAGCAGTTAATTCTTTAACTGATTTATTTTATAACTTCTTTTCAGTAAAAATTACAGCATTCAAAGCCCAAGAGGAAATCCTCTTCAATCCAAAAAATCTTTTGTGAAAGTCTTTAACACTTACAATTTTAGAGGCTTACAAGTACATCATAAGGTTAAGAAAATACTTTAAAGTATATTTTAAAAAATGTTCGTTTTGAGAGTTCTTTGTTTTCCACCCATTTTAGGGTTTGGTTGTTTTTAGTTCCCTGCCTGTTCTGAACCTTTCATTTCCATGTGAGTTTTTTCTGAGTAGTTTTGGTTTGCTAGCAGCTTCGGGCCTCGCTCTTGGGTTGTAACCCTATGTGCCTCTCTGTGTTTGGAGTCGATCACACCGTAACATTTATGAATTCAAGTCCTAAACCATCTCAATAAATCTACACCTGAATAAAGAGCAACAATGGGAAATCTTGCTCAATGCCAAAGCTTTGATTGGCCAAAGTGAGAATCCAAATTTTTGGTCTGCCCAATTAGTGCCCAATAGGCATCGCCCTACCAGTGCCATCTAAGGTGATCTTAGTCCAGAAACCACCCCTGATTTTAAGCATAACCAGGTCATAATTTAAATGCATGGACTGCTTTCAATGTTTTTATAAATAGAAGCTTATTTGAATTTTTTTTTTATTTAGTAACTTTTGGTGTGAGGGGCAGCAGTGGCCTAGTGGTTAGGACATTGGCCGCATGATCGGAGGATCGGGGGTTCGAACCCCTTCCCGATAGGTTGCCCTGAGGTACCCTTGAGTAAGCTGCCGTCCTCATCACGCTCCTCCCTGCGATGGGCTGGCGACCTGTCCAGGGTGTGTCCCGAATCCTTTGCCCTGTGTGAGCTGAGATGGGCTCCCCCGCGACCCCGTTTGGGACAAAGCGGCAGAGACTGACTGACTTTTGGTGTGTTGATGTTAGTATTTGAATAGTTTATTCATACCTTTCAATATTGGCTACAAAATGAAAGCAATAAATAGACATAAAGCCAGACCTATTGACATATAGAGCTTTTCTATTTTATGTCAATTAATTGGATCAGGACAAAAGAACCCGACATGAATGTGAAAGGCATCAGCGACTAAGAACATCAAGCCTACCTGGAAGTGAAAGATGCCGGCGTAGTTTTCATGAAAGCTCTGCTTTGGATCAATCACTCGCGCCAGAATGTCTTGGTCCAGAGTCAGAGAGGCGATGGCCGCCATCAACCAACAGTCACCTGCAGTCAGGCAGATATACAATTATCTCTTAAAAGCGTAGAAATATGACCTAAAAGGACTGAGTGATGACATATATTGTAACAGTTCGATCACAGCATTACATTGGGGAGCTTTCTGCAAAGTGACAAATCAGTCTTCAAAACACTATTGCTCTTTATATTCCAGTGCTCCTAGCTTGTCCTGAGCTGCAACCTTCACATCTCTTACCTGTAGTTATTAGTTTAGTTATATTATATATTATATGTTATATTATTTTAGTTATACTTCAAATTTTCTCGAGTGCAGCAGTTACAACTTAACATTTTGTTATTAGTTTCTTTTTTATTTATTTTAGAATTTTAGATTGAGAATATTATTTTAGCCAAAAACCAGAACCTACTGGGAAGTTCAAATCATAATGTCTTTATGTTAATGGTTTACCCTCTGGACAGCTTGGTCTATTTAATGGTAGGGGAAACACGATCGTATCAGCGTCATTAGTTTCTTATTTAAGAATTTCTACTTAATTTTAATTGTATCATAGGTTTTTGCGCTCACTTCTTTGGAACTACTCACCTAATTCCCCTTGGTTAATGTCAGTCTTCCTAGCCCCACCAACAATGAATTCAGGCTTCTGAATGATGTCCTTAAACACAAGAGTCAATGGATGAATTCATCACTAATATAAACATTAATTTTAGTTCAATTTAAGGTCTGATAAATCAAATCATTTGTTCAAATGAAAATGTTAAAAATGATCACTCACTCTGGGTCTTTTCCACACCACTCCCTGCGCCTTCACAGAATTCGGTCCAAGCTCATTGAAGCCCAGAGACTGAGGTGCAGCTGGAAACGTTGGATCTGTAAAGGGAACTTTTTTGTTCAAGTGATGGGTCTTCAGTTGATTGAAGTCTTGGTTGAGATACTTAACAACTGCCTTGACAGTGGTCGCCATCTGAGGATATCAGTCAAACAGTCATCCAACTAAAATGTCTTGCTTAGGTGTGAGGGTTTGGACTACTGGCAGTGAGTTAAGTTAGCTTTCACTTTTGCTACCATTCGGGGGGGGGTGTTGTCGATCATGAACTAGTATAGCCTTGAATGTGGAAGAAGGAAGAAGAAAAATATCCAAATCTGGTCAATCACTTTCAGTCTCAGTGATAAACGTCCTACGATAACTATTCTTGTTATTCAGAGTTGTGACACTGTTCTGGCATTGAACCATTGCCCCTTATTAGCTTTATTATACTTTGCCCAATTATTTTGTTGATTTTATAATGATATTTTGGTGATATTATTTATTTCAATTTATTTTCACATGCCTATTTTTTAACTTCTCTTTATCTTCTAGAAGGAAACAAGTATTTTGTTCGCTACTGTGCCTTTAAGGCAAATGTATGACAATCATATCTGATCTGACTGGGTTTCATGTAATGTCACGTCAAGTCAAGTCAAGTAGGAATTTATTGTCATTTCAGCCATATACACAGTACACAGTGAAACGAAATAACGTTCCTCCAGGACCCTGGTGCTACACACAAGACAAGACACAAGACAACATAAGACACAGCCCGGGGCAACAAGTGCAGACAAGACAGACAACAACAGACGGCACGACAGACAGTATATTCATCCGTAGAGGGCCGCAGTGTTGTGGAACAAAGCAGCACAGGTAGATTATTGTGTAGCAGTGTGGTGGAGCGGTGTTACTGAATTTAAAGTGCAAGAGTGCAACACGAGATAAATAAATAAATACAGGATGAAAAGTGGACTGGGTTTAAGAGTTCAAGATATTGGTGGTTTCAGAGTTCAAGAGTCTGATGGCCAGGCTGTACCATTTAAAAAGCAGTGCTGCTGGGAAAGAAAAAAAAATCTTTTAAAGTTCAACAGGAATGCGTTGAGCTAAACTGTTGGTGACTGAAAAGCTGAATAACTATAAATATCAGAAACGTGAACAGGACAATTTGTAATTTTGAAGACATAGAACACCACACAGTGACCTTCAATGTAATTCTTCTCCAACCCATACACCATGCAGCAGGGAGCAGCTATACATCCAGCACCTGTAACCTGGGACTGTACCTGTACCTAAGATTTGAAACACTCCTTATACTTTCAATGATTTCATGTTTTAAAAGACTTTTCAGTTGGAACGTGAGCACCATGTCTGAGCTGCATTATAAATAACAAGACAAACAGAAAGGACTTTGTATGTAGTGTTGATCGTATAATGGTATCAAGATCGTTTTAAGGTTTAAGGATGATTGGATTAGTAATTCATCTACAGGTTTTAGTGTTGGGATATATGAGCATCTGAAAGGGTCTGTGGTGCTCATTCATGTAAATCATCTCATTCATATAAATCAACCAAATGACGCATATTTGAGAGAGAAAAGAGTTTATTTGTTTTATGCTTTAATTCCAGAATATGCCGTGTATTATAATTTGGGCGTATATTAAAAGTTTAAAGCTGAGATCCAAAAGACAGGAGCAGCTGGCTTATACAGACAGAGCAGCTAAGAAATTCTGGTCATTCCTTTTGTTGGAGACATTTCCTGCTCCGGTGTTGCTCAAGTTCTTGAGGTGTCCTATTTCTCAGAGAACACCCTGAGCAGGAAGTTGCCCTCATGGTTTGGCTCGTAGGTGGAGGGAATGACGACATACTGTCCGGGCGGCAGATCGAAGCGCAGACTCACTTCACGCCTTTGCACATGCTCGGATGCAACGGCCGGGTGCATTTTACTCAGCTCCTCTGGGCTCAAGGTGCCGGCCTTGTGATCCTTATACTGAAACAAACATTCAAGCTAAACCAAAGGCTCTATTGTGACCTATGTTTATGAAAGAAATATTAGCAGGAATAGGGTCATGTCTTACCGGATAGACAGCAAAGCAAATGCTGTTGGAGACATGACCCAGCTTTTTCTCCTTGCGCATGTCTTTCTGCATCAAACCCACAAGAACGGAGCAGCTATTCTTTCCACTGTGGCACTTGTGTTCCAGATTTACCACAAACTGGGGGTTGGAGCTGAACGTCGCTGTGACAAAAGGAATATTTTGTATTTTCATTCATGGAAACACCTAGCGGCACTGACTAGCTTGTAGGTAATTACACCACAGAGGTTTGCAGTTACAGGCTGCAAAGTTTGTGAGCCAAACTTCTGCTCATTAGTTGTGGAGCAGTTGTGGAGTTCCCCA
>JABMDN010021632.1:0-10271 GCA_017165825.1 Hepsetus odoe
CGCGCTACTGTCCTGTTAGCAGAACATCTGTTCAGACCCAGCAGAGGGCGTTTGGCGCTGCGCTGAGCGGCTCGGTGGAGTTTATAGTGTGTGGGATGTGTTTTTACTCCACTTATTTAAAGTATGTCGTTTATTTACAACATGCTTTAACATACTTGTTTAAACTGGTCGCTCTAAATAAGTTAATGTTTGTGGCAGCTAGAAATACTTTGACCTTTTGTTAATCTTTATTTGAAAGACAGGCGGTGGAGGTGCCGGAGTTAAAACTGTTAAATGTTTTATAGAAACTTCATTCTGTCTGTAATTAATCTTTTGAGAGAGAGAGAGAGTTATCAGACTGTTTAAACGCTCGTGTTTTCTCTGTGGGAACAGTCTTCCTGAGGCTGTTTCTACACAAGTTCAGATGCTCTGAGTATAAAGACTACTGTGTAAAGGGTGGTTTCATTCATCTATAAACTTTTTTTTATTATAAATGAAAACGATACACTTTTAATATGATGTGTTTGTTCTCGTGTTGTCATCTTAAAGAAACTTCTGTGTTGCTCTTTGAGATTTTATTCCTTTACTTCAGGGTTTATTATCCCACACTGTATTTATACTGGATTGTTCAACACATCAGTCATTTTCTGTCCTGATCATAAAATCAGCATTCGTGAAGCAGGACTCATTCTTAAAGAAATCAAACAAAAGATCTTTTACATTAAATAAAACTCAAAAGGGTTCAACTTTACTGACATTCATACTGTACCTCAGGAAAAGTACATCTGTGTTATTTTATAAACAGTTGATTTCTGAGTTTGTGGATGTGTGTAATTACAGAGAAGGTTCATAAACACTGGGGGCCCTAAAAAGTCCACTAACTCATTTCTCTGGTTTTTATCAACAGTGATTGTTCAACTGACCAAGCCTCATTTAACAACCTAGTACATGTAGTAGCACAATTTACACATTATGGGGAGAAAATATTTTTTTAATAATAAGGATGCTTAAAATGGGTTATTCTATTATTTCTTTATTTCAGCATGATTAAAAATCATAATTTTGTAAAATAAAAAATCTTGAATTGTGTAAAACACAAAACATGAAATACTTTTTTTTTTAATTTATTATTTTTTTTACGAAATTATAAGTAATGGCAGTGAACAGGTTATGGTTCGGATCTGATCAAGAAGCCTCGTGAATTTACTTTATTGACTTATTTTCAGAGCTCTTTCTGACCTCTCACACATTTAACATGTTCAGCACAGATCAGGAAGGACAGAGAAATGTAGAAAAAGCTGTGAAAATGCTGTGCCAAGAAGCTTTAGGGATTGTGCTTTTGAGCGCACTAGTGTTCACCTCAGACTTGTTGATTTTTGAGTGTTTTCTGCGGAATAAACACACACAGCAGAAGTCTATAATGACATTCAGACTCATCAGACAAACACCAGTTATGAACAGATCCCAGGGATAAACCATCCTTACCATCCTAAAAACATTAATGACAACTATAATATAAATGTTATCACATACAGGATCACTGTAGATAGTGACAAAGCTAACACTGCTAAAACTTCGGCTTTATGCTTCTGTAAGAGCGTCAGTGATACTGGGTGATCCTACAGGTGATTATCCATGATATCTAGCATCATAGCTAAAAACGATTGGAAGAGCAATGGTATTAAAACGAATTTTAGATACCTCACAGAGAAAAACAAATGTATAAAATGGTAAGAATGATGATGGAGCAAAGAAGGAAGAAAACATAGGCTGAACAAATTGGTGTCTCGAAGATAGCACACCCTCCGCCATACCACTTGCTGGTGAACTCCGCCGTTATTGATCCGGACCAGAAGAGGACGGTACCACGGCATGTCATGTCATAGTGCCAGCTAAGATCATCCTGCAGTAGTTTTTAGCATTAATATATGGATTCAAACAGCACCAGCAGGTCAGAAAGGAGAGTCATGAAGGCTGGGAACTAAACTTCCACTCTTATGATGATGATAAAACATACAGAGTGACTACAGCTGGCAGACCCACAACCTCTTCAGTGAGGAAGATGTACAATCTGATCTTGCGAACCAGATAATCAATCTTCAGTGGTACTGTGCTCCCTGTAATAATCAGTCCTCAAACCTCCCCAAAAATTACATTGAAGGGAATAGAAGATCCAACATTCTGTTACTTGACCTGTAATAAAAATAGCAGGTGAAGAATGATTTTTGTAGCAATAATCCTTTAAAATAATAAAGATAATTAAGTTTAATTACTTACTAAATGATGGACTAACAGCAGAGATGGTACGCCACCACTAAACACATTCAACTAGCTGAGCACTCAAAGACCTGTAAAAATCTGGGAAATATAAACCTTTCGATTTAGTATTTATAGGGCGTGATTGATCATTCAGCTGTTCATCCTGGAAGAATAAAAGATCTTCACAGTTTATAGTTTGGACCGAAAGATCAGTTCCTTTAAAATCTAAAAATCATTATTGATAAAATTGTATTGTTTTGGTGGCTAAAATCTGGAACATTATAACTCTGCAAATGGATCATTTGAAGAATCTGGACCCCAAATCTTACATTACTAGATAATTACTCCGTCATCTTATTGTCTTTAATTATTTAATTTTAATTGATAGCCAAACACTGTACTCCACTGCAGGTGTATATTAAGGTGGGCAGACTCATACATTCCATCAAAACTTGGGTTTTTTTAATTGTTCTAATTAATCATTGTATGCAATTCTGGAAAAAAAGACATTTAAGGTACTAAACATACCTTAAATTAACTCAAATGTATCAGCCCAGTATCAGTTTTTGACCATTTAGATCCAAATCAAACTTTGCTACTATCATGTCTTGAGTGTAGAATGTTTACTTTCTTTAAATGACTTGACAAGCATAAAGCCTGTCGTTTAGTAAGAAACCTCGTGTGGGTTAAGTTTTGTGTATCTCTGTACTGGCTCAATAAATTTAATGCAAAGACAGGCACGTTCAGGGCTGCAACGGTTTACATTTTCAGCAAGAAAGTTGGTGATATAAGCACAATTCAAATGTTGCATCCATGCGTAAAATAACAACCATTTAGTAAATATCAGGCACCACGTAGGAAATACAAAGCATAGTTTTCCACCAGTTTAAGCCCTATATCCACCTATTCAATCAATCAGTGTGTACAGGCTAATTTTAGGGATGAGCTGTTTATTATGGTACATTATTTTCTAAAATGTAAACTTTTGGTGATATTCTATACTGTGGCCTTATTGATTCTCTTACTTAATCAAACTCATGATATAAAGGATTCATAGAGTCATTAGTTGTTTATAAACTAAATTCTCATTTAAAGGTAAAGCTTTGTAGAATGTGTAAACAATCATACTTACTTATGTCATGGGGAAGTCCCGCTCGACTTCCTGTGTTAGGATTGGCCTCTTGTATGTTAAAGAAGTAGTGAGATGTCCAGCATGTGCAGTAACTTTTAACAGAAAGCCAATACTGAATCATCAAGACACAGAGCTATGCACCATGTAGTAACAAGACAGCCAGCAACAGAAAATGAAATAGTTGTGATGTTTATCTTGTGCAAGGATCTTCTTATTAAGTAAACAAAACATGTAATGGCAAATACATTGTTTATACAACTTTAAATGGAAATTGAACAATGGCGTAAAACAGTTAAAAAGTAAGGATAATACATATGATGAGAAACTTTTGTGGTATAAAAAGTTTAGCATCACTGTTACTGTGTGTTGTTTGCATTAATTTCAGAGCATAAAAAATAAAACACCTAAATCATTAATTTCTAAGCCAGCACTGATGGGTTTGTGTTTAAAGCAGTAGGAGCCATCAAAATGAGTTGAACACAATTAACTTCATAAGAGAAGAACTCTAACGCAGCAACCTATCACAATGTAGAGAAGTGCTGTAGAAGTTCCTGATCACAAGAGCGTGTGAACATTTGTTTCAAAATCACAATGGACAGAAGTTGATGTAGCAGTAATTTATGAGTTACTGTTTGTGTGCTATTGATACTCAGAAGAGAGATAGATGTAAGTGGAAATAAATTTGTTCAGAAGCATCACATAATACAGACACAAAATGTACATACAAATACCTGTCTTTAAGTGGAATGCAATTCACTGACTTTAAACAACAACCACAGCAGTCACTTTGCTCAGAGCAAAGGTCAGCCGCGGTTTTCTAACTGGTTACTGTGGTGTTGCAGGTTGTTGGTATAGTGTGAACTAGTTTGCAGCGTAATCTGCTGGTTTGCTACGTTGTGCTTGTTATTTGCAGTTCATACCTGTGAGACATAGACTTCACAGACATGTTGCCTCAGCTGGGAAATGAGCACAACTTTTTACTCTACGTGCCACCGCACCACAGAAAGTGAAAAGTAGGTAGAAGTGACAGCCCCTTGCCATTGCGGTCACAGCACACAGTGAACCCTGACTACGTGGACCTCTGCATTTAACCCATCAAACACCATTCAGCAGTGGGCCGGCTTTTGGCACCCAGGGAGGCAGTGACCGGGACATTGCACTCAAAGGGAGCCTCAGGGCAACCTACTAGTGAGGAATCAGATCCCCACAATCTTCGATGCAATTAAATGTTAGAAATATTCACCAACATCCTACATCTGGACTGTACTGATACCTTTTATCTATTTCACCCAAAATTAAAAGAGCAGTCAATATCTAGAAACAGGAAACTATTAAAGACAATGTAACTTATTTCCTTGATGTTTAGATCATGTGCAGCATGTTTAATAAGTCAAAGAGTGTGTCTGGGTTTTACCACTGCGTACACAGGAAATGACCAGCAGCACTGAGGCAGTAGAACCAAAATATATGATGTAGAACAGCATCTACAAATCAGGCCAGTCTTATGTTTGAAGCTAAACGCCAGGAGACCTCTGTTTTCCAGTGTACAGTGTATACAATACTATCAGTGTGTTATAAAGTGTGTAGAGTCAGATCCAAGTCAAATTTATTTATAAGCGCTTTTTACAACTATTTGTCACAAAGCAGCTTTACAAGCAGTCTGAACTGATTGAGTAAACCGAGGGCAACAGAGAGGCAGGAAAAGCTCCCAATAGGAACCCATCCTCCTTTGGTAGACACCAGAAATGAAAAGGAAAGAAAGAATGAGAAAAACCACTGCAAGTGACTTCCAGTAACCATGAGTTACAGTAAAAGTCCATTAGTGACTCTAATTTAGAGGTTCATGAGCTAATGGTGTTGGCTCTGTTTAGTGGGAAGGTTTGTCTGTGACAGGCTTCCTGCAAAATTCAGGTCCACAGTGCCGCTGGACTGAAGTTCAGCTGAAGTTGATTAGGTTGAAATGTGATGACATTAGTTTTTCCCCGACTGGTATGAGTTCAGAAACCCTCTCACGATTGATGGACTTGCTTTCCGGAAATGTAAACTCATCATATTGCATCTCAGAGCAGAAAGGAATTAGATGTTTGAACTCATTGTAGACCATGAGTTTAAAGAGGCATAATATGTGACTCCAGCAAAAGTCGCTTTTTTCAGCCTGACTAAATAGAACTGATCCGGAGTAAAAAGGACAACAAATCCAGGGGTTTTACAATTATGAGAGCACCCTGTGACATCCTGGGACACCACCCTCAACAAACCTGAATTTACTGATCTGTCTAGGCCAGTTCCTAGTTGCTTTGATTTTTGTTTTGGATCTCTGGACAAGCAATAGATAATGAAATCCACCCGGCTATTTGTCCTTGAGTTTTTTTGAGCATGAGTTTGTAGTGAGATGGGTGGGCCAACCTTAGCATCCCAGTTTACTGTAATTCTCTATATCTATGAACCTCTGGATCTGCACCTTAGTAAAAAGTAACAGGAAGATTAATTGCAAAACTCAGCTAAACAAGTCTTTAGCCTGGACTTATACTCACTAAATACTGAGATTGTGTCTGAGTCCCGGACAGCAGATTGAAGATTGTTTCAGAGATAATAATAATTTAATAATCATTTTTATTTATATAGCTTTCACCAGGTCACTTTGCAGAGTAAGTTTAAAAAAAAAAAAAGATGGGGGCTTTGAATGGAAAAAAGCTCTTCCCCTGTTATTCTAGTTTCAAAATTTTGGGAACTGTTAGAATTCCATAACTAGAGATAAATTTGGAGAAATACTCAACCATGAGGCCGTTTAGGGCTTTGTAAGTTGGCAGAAAAAAAATGAAATCAAAGTCAAATCTAGATAATATCGGACTAATTTTATAGAAATTGGTTGATAACTTGTTAACTTGAATGGATCAAGATTAGGTTTCTTGGTAGGAAGCAATGGCTGCTCTTTTAGATCTTTTTAGCACATAGCACAGGTTGAGGGTGGTTTACTATTTCTAATAAAAGGCCTGATTATTACTGGCATGACCTCTAAGTAGTCTGGTAGGAACTGAATCGAGGATGGAAATAGAAGATTTGGAAGAGGAAATAGCTGAGATGAGGTCAGTCTGCAGAACTGGGTTAAAGTAAGCTAACCTCTATTGGTATTGGTATTTTGATCTGTATCTACATCTGTTTTGGGCAGCAGACGTGCTGGGTTTGGTTTTGGATTTCTTGACGAATTATTTAAGTCTTATTGTTAAAGAAATCCATAAAATTATTGCTACTGTATATTTCAGGTATCTGAATTTCAGCTCTACACATAGTTCTTAGTGAGTGTAGATTTTGTGTTGAATAGAAATCTAGGATTATTATTTGTGGACTCTATTAATGTGAATAGGTAGGCTGAGCGTGCGAATGTAAGTGCCCTCATATATTATAAGAAACTCTCAGTCTAGGCAGAGTGAAATGATTCTAATTTTGTCAGCTGCCATTTACGTTCTAGATTCCGCATTTTTGTACCTGCTTTGTCTGTTTAGTGTACCATGGAACAAGCTTTCTTCGTCATTCTTTCACGTGTTAACGGTGCTACAATATCTAACGTGGAACGAAACGTGTTCTCTAAATTTTCAGTAGGATTATCCAGCTCTTCTGAACCAGATGGTGAACTAATAAGTGTTGATAAGTCTGGAATATTTTCGATAAAACTATAGGCTGTGAAGGATTTTATTGTACGGCTAATGGTATCACCAAAGTGATGTGTATATTGATTTGAGCTATTGTGGATCTTATATGTCATGAGACTGTTGACTGTGGAATAATGGCAATATTGTCAACTTGGATACTTAGTGTAAGGATAAAGTCTAAAGTATGAATATTATTACGTTTACATTTATTTATTCAGAATTTATTTATAATTTATTTATTATTTACTGTTATTATTGTTATTATTATTATTATTATTATTATATTCTCACTGTGTACATGGTTATCTTTCTTGTCTTTATATTTTTTATTTCTTTGTTAATTGCCATGTAAATATGTATATGTGTATATATAGCTCATGTATAGCTCTTGTATATGGATGTCCTCGTTCTTTATATTTCTTTCTTTTTTATATATTTTTTTTATATGCTTTCTGACTTTCTTGTTAAAGAGGAATTCTTGCTGATAAAAATACCTATAATTCTCCAAATTGTACTCATGCTCCCTGTAATCATCAGGCCTCTGTTTCAAACAATCCCAAAAATAAGTGTGAGAGAATAGATGTGACATTCTGTTACTTGTCCTGTAATAAAAACAGCAGGTGAAGAATGATATTTGTAGCAATAATCTTAAAATAAAAGACTGTATCAGGTTTTATTATATATAAATATATTATTAGATATCATATTTTAAACTGTTTGTGATCTAATGTGTGTAAATGAAGAGTTGTTAATATAACCCTGAGCTGGAAAAAAGACTTTCTCTGATTCACAGTTTAAGGTAAAGATCAAGGATCACATGTTCCCAAGGTTAATCCAATATCATCCCAACACTGATCTCCTTTTATTTCTTTGTCTTTATATTGTCTGTATGCTCTAATGCTTCCACTCTACTTAGCAGCTCTGTCTTGATTTATTTATCTAATGGCAGCTCTTCACAGGTCACTCTGAAAGACTGACGTTGATCTGATAGAACAGATCATCACACCCTCTCTCTTCCATGGTGACGCTCAAATGACACAGAAACAGACCAGATACAATGAACTAAAAAAATTTAAAAATCTGATTACTAAATAACTAATTAAGTTATTCAAATGTGAGTGAAGTAGGTATAAATCAACCTCTTAAGTCCTAGGACCCATCATGGGAGCCATCATTTCCAAATGGAAAAAATATGGACCAGTGCTAAAGGAGTGTAAGGAGGATCTAAGCCAGAACTCTGGCTAGAACATGCGCTTCTCACGAAAACACTGTGTATCGTGTAGTTGCTGCATTATGGCCCACACTCAGAATTGATGGTCATTATCTCCATCAGCTGGTGGCGCTACAGAGTATTCTGACTTAAAAAAAAAAAGACCAACTCTGCTCATGTGTTCTCTCCTCCCTGCTCCATCATCCTGAGCATCTTTCTGAGCCTGGTTGTGTTTGGATACCAGTTTGTACATTTCAAACATTTTTTAATGTAGTCCTCTGTTTCCTCCCTTTGTGTATTTTAGGAGCCACATGTTTCTTTACTTATAAAGTCCCTGACAATGTTCCTCACTCAGGAATGAAGCCAGGATCAGTAGTGTTGATACTTTCTGCTCTTACACTTTTGCTTTCTGTTCACAATTTTAACTGTATTTATCATTACACTTGAAAGACGTCCATATCTGTACATTTATGACACCATGTCAGCCTTTCTGGTGAGTGTGAGAGTGCTCTCTGACCCTCTCCTGTGTGTACTGGTCTGCAAGGGAGAACCTCGAGGTCAGAAAATAAACACACACAGGTTAATCCTGATGCATCCAGTCTTTCTGGCTGAACAGCTGCTGCTGCTGAAAAGATCTGAAAGAAAGCTGAATTGGCTTCAGTCACCTGATTTCTATAGATTTTTATATTTTGTTTTTCTTTTTATTAAAGTGATTATTTGTTGAACATTTTTATCACATGAGACAAAACATTGTCTCTAAATGACTAGTTTTACACAAATAGAAAAAAACAAAAACCTATTTGGATTTCAATGGGCAATCTCTCATAAATGTGGAGTGTCTTTATATACCAAAATAAAAAATGTTTTAAAACCCAGACTTTTACTGTATTTGACTTTTTCTCTTGATTAATTCATAGAGTTTACTCCTATAAACTAAAAAAAAACTCTTAAATTGCTTTTTCATTTCAGCACTCGGGAGAGAACCGTAACCCTGCCTTGTGTTATGACTGTTCTCTGTACCGTGATACTCTGTACTCTGTACTTTTTCATGCCCACTTAGACAATATGTTCATTGTTCATTTTATTTTCAGCACTTTGAACATGCAGTTCTTGTGTAGTTTTCTGAAACTGATAACTGCGAAGCAGAGTTTCTCTTACAGTTTACATCTTAGAGGAGTTTGTTGTTAATAAGTGAAATAAAGCGTGTTGAATGAGACACAAATAGTAGAATATGAGATCATCATTGCAGGATTAGATTAACTGTGATAAAGGATATCTGATATTTTATTTGAGCGCTGGAATACTGCCAGAAATAAAAGACTGTAGTCCACTGCCTCTGTCACTGATAGCCTGATAGCAAATGGAGATAAATACGTTGGTTAATCTTCAGATTTAGCTTTATGTGTATGTTTGCATTGCGGTGTCAGACTCATCTGGCTAAATTGCATTTTAAGCCGATTTAGATGAAAAAAGTATTGAAATAATTGGTTATATTTTATGTATTTCATAGACATGTCCAGAACTGTTGTCATGGAAGCCAGTATTACTCTGTGTAACCATCAAATAGCTGCATTTGCTCAATAAATACTTTATTAGATTAAATCATGTGCTCCTTTTATAACTCTACAAACCCTTGCAATAACTTAAGGTACCAGGAAGAAATGTATGAAAGAAAAAGAAATGTAAAAATGCTGCAGTTTTATTGGTTATGGAGCTGGTGATGAGTGTCCACGTGAGGTTTACCGTGATATTAAGGTTAGAGGTAGCTCTTTTCGTCTAAAGCTGAGGGCTTTTATTTTGAAAGCTGTGTTTGAGGAACCGCCATGATGAATTTATAGTCTCGCGAAATTTCAAACTAACGTTTCTTCTCGTTTGGTATGATCATCAGTGCTTGGAAGGTTGCGGGAGTTTTACATTTTGTATTTTGATCTTCGCTGCTAGTTATCTGCTCATCTGTAATTGTGCTTAGTTTGGTCCAGAGATATCGGAAGTGTTTTAAAATCCGGCTGCACGAGCTGCTTTGTGTCAGTTTCCATGATAT